>QJPP01003072.1:0-290221 GCA_003996215.1 Jaltomata sinuosa
AGTATAATTTCAGAAGCTGTAGTAAAACAAGTCTAGCCCTCAGCCCCGCCGAGCCTAGTATTATCCCAAAAGCTGTAATAAAACAAGTCTAGTCCTCGGCCCCGCCGAGCCTAGTATTATCCTGGAAGATGTAGTAAAACAAGTTTAGCCCTCGACCCCACCGAGCCTAGTATTAGTAGAAATAGTGATAAAACATCCTTTCTATTTTCTCTTACCCCACAAAGATCTATTAAAATGGTGCCAACCTCTTTGCAATTATTTTTATCAAAAATGGGCCCCACGGGCCATGCAGGTTTTAGAAATCATTCAATAGAAGGCCTGTCACGACCCAGACCACCGTGAGTGGCACTCACCCAATCCCTCCCGGGTGAGAGAACCATCACTTTTACGAACTTAACCGTTCTAACAGCTCAAAACCAAGTGCGAAAATTAAACTAGCAAAGCAATAATAACAAAACCACTTCATTAATATAAAGCTGCAAAAATTACCCCCTAGAATCTGAAAGTCGCGGTACCAAATAATCTACCAATGTCTAGAATACGGGAATGCAACCCCAAAACAAGGAAATAATTTAAGCCCAAAATAAGTGGGCTACAAATCTAATGATAGATTCAAGGCAACTCGATCGAAGCAGCTCACCCTTGAAGTCTGGAAACGCCGGTACTACAGATGAGGTCGCGTCTCAACCGCTGGAAGATTGCTTGTACTCACAAAAAAAAGCAAGTGCACTATCAGTACACCACCACTGTGTACTGGTAGGATCATCAGCCAGTTCTAAATAAAAATAGTGTATAATCAGTACAACAAATCAAGTATAAGTACGGAAGACATGCAACAAGTCAACAGGCACCCCTAGACTACAAGTCTCTACCTAGCTTGTACCCGCATGAAATCTACCTTTCTAACTGTAAGCAACAATCGTATAACCAATAACCCATCCCTTTTCGTCTAACCCAGACCCACCCTGGGATCCCCTCTAAACAACACCTAAGTGTTAACCGGACAACCCGGCCTAATACAAGGCCAACTCAATAGATACAACAGGATTCCCGGTCACTCAAGGACCACCAACAAATATCATATTTCAATAAAACCGCCCGGTCCACTCACGGAACCAATAATAGTTAATGCAATACAACAATATCAATGCAATGATGCAGTAAAATAAACTTGTACCAGGCGTGGTACCCGAGCCAACCTTTAGAATCCCATACCAGGCGTGGTACCCGAGCCAACTGTTAGTATTTCCGTACCAGGCGTGGTACCCGAGCCAATCGAATGTCAATTAATCCACAGTCAAATAATGAACAAACAACTTGTAAAACCAACAAGCAACACACCGTTCAATCCATAGACTGTAAAACACGACCCTTAGACATTCTAAACAATTCCTCTAAGTAATGTAATTCATACAAACACTTAGATAAGAGTACAAAAATATACAACATTCACAGGAATCGTAAGCCATCACCTACCTCGAAATGATCCAAGCTCTACTCAACCCGAGCTTTCTCGTATTCCGGATTCCTTTCTCGTTCTTGATGTAAAACAACATATAAGTACTTGAATTAACAAATAAGGCCTGCATATTACCCGGATTACACCAAATCCCAAATCCCAGATCAACCATGATCATTCTACCCTTTTTCCTGGGTTTCCTGCCATTAATTCCCCTAGTTCTATTATTTTCACGGATAAAAATAGAGAATTTATTAACATGCGATCAATAAACCTTATTTTTAACAATACCCAAGAACTTTCATGCCTCGAATCCTCCTTCTTTACCAGATTCTACCATCCCTAGGTTATTCCAACCTTTCCCCAAGTTCCCTCCTAGCAATTCTATCACATAGGAAAAGTACTACGAAGTTTGGGGAGTAGAAACCTTACCTTAGTGAAGGAAAATAATGGAAAACGAAGGAAAATCGCCTGGAATCTCCTCGCCCTTCTCCCAAAATGAAATTGTGAAAACTGAACGTTTTGGGGAATATTTATGCATTAATTCCCATCGATCCTGCTATAGCGGTCCCCGCTCTGCTATAGCAGTCCCGCTATAGCAGAAGCATTCTGCTATAGCAGTTTTGACCGGCGTTGACCGCCTTGACTTTCGCTATAACGGTCTTTTCCACCGCTATAGCAGAGGTCGCTACAGCGGAGCTGTTGTGCTCATCACGGACAGAATGTTTGGAAATCTCTAAAATTTGCCCATTTTACAACACACTTGCTTCCCCCGATGATCCGAAATAACCCCATCACGTCAATCACAATTCCGGGAGTTTTACTTACTCGAATTCAATTCTAAAAAGTCCTCCGGACTCCTTTATGTCTTGGATACGTAGAAAACTAGCTCAAAACAAGACTCTTAACTCAATCCTTACCTGGATTTCCCTAAACTCCACCTCGCTCCAAAACTGGTCGAGGCTAGCCTAGCCCAAAATTTTAAACTCCCAAATCTGGAGTTTTCTAACTCTAAAACTTAGCACAATTGGACTACCCATAATGACGGACCCGATCATTACAACAGATACCAATTTACCCATCGTTCATCCCCAAATGATCAAACTCAAATTTACGAAAATCAAGGAAAGAAAGTGTAGTACCTGAATCCTCAAACAAATAAGGGTACTTGTCCCGCATGTCCTTCTCGGTTTCCCAAGTGGCTTTCTCAACCGTACGATGCTTCCACTGAACCTTTACCATATCAATCACCTTTGTCCTCAACCTCAGGACCTCCCGAGCAAGAATCAAGACTGGTTCCTCTTTATAACGAAGATCCTTATAGAAAAGAACCTCATCCCACTTGATGATGTAGTCCCCATCCCCATGGTATCACTTAAGCATGTATACATAGAATACCGGATGGATGCTCGACAAACTGGGCGGCAGTGCTAACTTGTAAGCCACTTCCCCCACAATCTCAAGAACCTCAAACGGACCGATGAACCGAGGGCTAAGCTTGCCCTTCTTACCAAACCGCATATCTCCCTTCATTGGTGACACTTTCAACAATACCTGTTCACCAACCTGAAATTTCATGTCCCGAACCTTGCGATCTGCATACTCATTTTGCCTGCTTTGGGAAGCCAATAATTTGGCCTAAATGCCCCTTACCTTTTCTTGCACTTCCTTTACCAATTCCACTCCCAAAGGCTTTACATCGCCTTCCTCAAACCACCCAACTGGTGATCTACAACTCCTCCCATACAATGCCTCGAATTGTGTCATGTCAATACTGGAGTGGTAACTATTGTTGTACGATAATTCCCATAATGGTAGGAACTGGTCCTAATGGCCCCCGTAGTCCATCACACATGCTCTCAGCATGTCCTCCAATAACTAGACCGTCCTCTCCGACTGACCATCAATCTGAGGATGAAAGGCTGTGCTAAAAGTGAGTTGTGTACCCAACTCTTCATGTAGTTTGCCCCAAAATTTAGAGGTGAATTGCGTACCCCTGTCTGAAATGATGAACATTGGCACCCCATGCAATCTCACAATCTCCTTCACGTAGATCTTAGCCAATTGCTGCGAATTGTAATCTACCCTGACCGGAATGAAGTGAGCGGACTTGGTCAGCCTGTCAATAATGACCCAAATTGAGTCATACTTCCCCAATGTCCTGTGAAGACCCACCACAAAGTCCATGGCTATCCTTTCCCATTTCCACTCTGGAATTGGCATTCTCTGAAGTAGTTCTGCAGGTCTCTGATATTCGTACTTTACCTGCTAGCAGTTCTGACATTTGGACACAAAGTCGACTATGTCCCTTTTCATCCCGGGCCACCAGTAACGCTGCCTTAAGTTTCTGTACATTTTAGTCACACCCGGATGAATTGAGTACCGCGAACCATGAGCTTCTGCTAAGATTTTCTGAATTATATCATCAACCCGTGGAACACAAATCCTTTCTCTGAAATGTAGAACTCCACCGGAGTCTAACATGACATCCCTGGATTCCCCGGATATTACCTTACCTCGAAGCTTACTCAGTGTTGAATCTTGAAACTGTTTGGCCTTTATTTCCTCTATGAAGGTGGCTTTGACCTTAATGCTGGCCAACAACCTACCCTGTTCTGAAACACCCAAGTGTATGAACTTGGCCTCCAAAGCCCGAATTTCCCATGCTAGTGGTCGTTTGGACACCCCCAAACAAGCCAAACTACCCATGCTAACTGTCTTACGGCTCAATGCGTCTGCCACCACATTAGCCTTACCCAGATGATATTGAATAGTCACATCATAGTCCTTCAATAACTCCATTCACCTTCTCTGCCTCAAATTCAAATCTTTCTGAGTAAACACATGCTGCAGACTGCGATGATCATATTTAATCCCATTATGTATATATTCGGGTATTGCTTAGATTCGTGATAAAATAAATATAACTTTTGAATATATTATAATTAATAGAAAATCACTTCAAACAAAACCTATTATATTATAATAATATTTTTTTAAACATAACTAAGTTTACTATCTACGTTAAAATATTAATAATTTATAAAACTCTTATAACCTAACTGCATACCCAAATACATCATAACAGACATATTTTTCTTCATAAACATTTAAAATATTTTAGGAAGGCAATAAAAATATAACCCTTTGTATCACGTTCAACTTTTAAATTAAATATTTTCAAATACGCGTAAATGACCGGGAGGGTTATTACATCATCCACTACTTAAAAGACTTTCGTCCCTGAAAGTCAAGAATGAAGGAAACACTAGAGATATAAGAACAACGGATAGGAAGCCCACACTACTCTCTCAGGAAACTCGGGTAGCTTCCACGACCGGACGACACTCAACAGAACAGAACCAACGAAAAGCAACCAAGCCTAAACTCCTCACTAGCCAAGCTAGATTGCAAACTTAAACTCCAAAACGCCAAGAACCTGCAAACCCAAATTGAACCTCAAGAATCACAACCAAAAATCACCAACCCAACACCAAAACCAGAGAAACAAGGCGATCAACTCAGTGAACTCAAATCCTCAAAACCACAACCAAGTTTACCAGAAAAGCCATCAACCCAAAACTCTAACTCATGAACCCGTTGATCCGGAAAACCCTTTTTATTCTAAACTTAACCCTTTTACACCACAAACAAGAAGCTTCACATAAGTCAAACAGTCAAAACACCCTCGAAGTATCAACTGCCACATCGGAGATCCATAGTTCCCGCTTATACTCTACCATGAACGAATTCACCCTTTTTGCTCAAACTCTTTCCAAGCCAAGCTATAGTCCACTAGCCTTTGCCATCCAAGATAACAACCCATAGCATATCGTTAAAAACTAGAGTTACCTATCTCGAGTGACCATCAACCAATGAACGAGCACTTTTTCTAACATCACACTCACTAACTGAACCTAACTGAATAACCCATCTGAACCCGACTGAAGTCTGCTCACCAGGGTTAGGAAAGACATGCATGAACACCTGGTGTTGATAGAGAACTTACAAACTGTAGAACCAAACCAACCTTGCTAAACCAGACCAAATTTGAATCAAATGAATATGAAGGAACCAGGAAATCTGTCCAACGGACCCAAACCGAAACCAAGATCCTGCAAGAAGTGTGGTAAGCCTACCACGAAGTCTGTAATCATTATCTAAGCTCCAAACTCTAAGAATACTATTGCTACTCCCAATACTCGAATACCATTTGGATTTAAAATCGCCTTACTAATCTCACCTTAGGAAGAAATCCACCATGCCACGATATCAAGTCAAAATACCCCGAAGGCAAAGTAAAAGTGCCTGGGGTGCAAGGTTGCCATCTAGCCATAGAAATTGTGCATAAAACATCAACTCACCTCTTTGGATCGAATCAACCGCTCTACTGCATCAGCACACAAAACCACTAACTCCGAAGTATACAACATACCGAACTTCTAGTCCTTACTGGCCAAGTCTAACCAAGATTGGACCCCATATAAAAGGCAACCCTTGAAGAATCAACTAAGCAAACTTTCAAATCTCTCGGCAAATAAAGGCGACCATCAGTTTTCAAAGTACTATTAGATCCCCGAAATAGCCTCGCTAGTCTTAGTCTGCACAACCTGATCACATACAACACACCACCACTGATTCTCAAACTTACACCACTGAAACTTTGTTTACCCTAAAGAAGATAACAAGGAAGCCAGGGTCGATGCAACAAGCTCCTAAAAGTAGTACATGGAATGAACACTACCTCAATCTTAGAATAGAAAGAATTTTGGCCTCGAATCTATCAAAGGAAATGACATCACAACCTGAACTCGGTCGATGCAAGTCACCAATATATAAGCCAATGCAAACTCTCGGTCACCACTTGAGTCAGCTACTAAACACATACATACACACAAGGAGTCATCACCCTCTTTCGCAAACCAAACGAAACCCTTTTCCAAGGATACACTAAATTCCTCAACCTCTTTCTCAGAAGACTTTGGAGTTGTTCCCCTAGCTCCTACAACTCTTACTGGCAACACTTGGCCACAATTCTGTAGTCAAAACTCAACCACAATACCATAATTAAAAGCTCAACTAGAGAACTACGATCAAAAATCATTCCAACTGTAGCTGGGGAAACAATAAAACAACCAAAAATCGGACAAGAAACTGAGGGAGACTATGGGGATAACCCACATGCCTGTCAATCTCCTAAACAAACCAAACAAAGAGGGCCAATTCTAAACACCCGAGGAAACCACACCAATCAATTGCACTCTAGCATAACCGACACCTCTCAACTCAAGACAAGAGCTCAAACTCAGGCATAACCACCGGTAACACTAAACCGACACAGGGACTCCTAGCAAATGCTAGATAATAGTCTAGGAAACAACCATCTATGACCGTTTAACAAGAAAGGCTCAACACAAGTCTAGAACCACAAGGGAGTCAGAAACAAAACCAACCAGAAAAGGCAAACAAGAATTACCCACGATCTATAACTCTGGTAAACACCTATCAAGGATAACTCACCCCCATCCACTACTAACGAATAAACTACCACGAAAACAATGCATAAACACTACAAATCAAGTAGCCACACAACTAAATAAATAACAGGTAGGCATATAGGCAATGAAATGATAGAAGGGATAGAATCGCAATGCGAGCAGTACTATCACTAGCCAAAGGTAACAAAAGCCTAATCTGGAGAAATGATGTCATGAACCTCTACCTCTGTCCTACTAAGAGGGGGATCAGACTGACAAGATATAACTCTGGACCGAGTAGTCAAAGTTGAAGGCTCAACTGTCCCGCACCAGGAACAATCTCTAAAATAGTGACCAACCACTCCTCAACCGTAGCAACCTAAGGAAGCCTTGCCCCGACACACGGTGCCTGTCAAATCTGGATGGATACCTGAACCACCTGGCTGAAATCCACCTCTAACCATCTCGGAACCACCCCTACTACCCTGGACTCCACCTCTAGCCGGTGGTACTGGAGCCCTAGGAGATAACATCTACTGCACCTGCTGATTGGGAGGTAGGATCGTGGGTCAATCCCTAACAAAGTGCCCATGCCCACTATTGACACCCAATTTTACCCGCCACATTAGGAATTAATCTTGAGCCTTTTGAATTTTTAAATAATTTTAAAAATAATTGTTTTATAAAAAGGGATAAACATTTTCCAAATCAGCTTTATAATAGTTCTGAGTAATAATTTATATCTTTCATGTTTAATTACGTAGAATTTATATAAGTTTACTTAAAAGATTATTTTAAAGTTTAATTTCATAAGAATTTTTTTTAGGAGATTAAAACGTTGATTTTCCTCTAACTTAATTGAAATAAGAGATTAATTGAAAAAATTAATTTCATAATTGTTAAAAGAGGTAATTACGTGTTGAATACAATAATTATTTCGAATTATTTATATTTATTAAAGATCGAGGTTAATTTTAATTAATTCGTCTCTATTCCTATCCTAGCCTAATTCCTTAAACTATTTAAATCCTAGCTGAATTGCATCTAATTACTCCTAGTTTGGCTATTCCTTGAATTTAAAATGGCCAAATTTGCAAAATATGGCCATATTTTAAACCACCCTTATAATCCCTTCATTAGACAAACATTTGGGCTCACACCACAAACCAAACCATCCGTTCCAGCCCAACTCCTCAACAAACCTGTTTGACCCGGTCCGGCCCAACCCTTCACACGCCCTTATACTTCTGTTCCTATTTCTCTTTACTCATAACACACATAACCAAACGACCCCTTCATCTCTCTCTCATCTCTTTCTCTCAGAAATGTCAACCCAGTACATTCCCAACGTTTCCAATTGCAAAACGACGAGCAACAGTTGCAAATGATGCCTTCACATCATTAAAATTCCCAAACGACATCCATTCTCTCCGTCAAAGCTGTGTTGACATCATTTAAAAGCTTCTAGAGGTCGTGAGATGGCCTCATCTCTGCAAATCAGTGGGAATTAGTACAATTTCGTACCATTTCTTTGCTATCCAACGTTATCCCAAGGAGGATTTTGAATTTCCCTTCACGAAATTCCCAAAAGACCCATCGGATTTCCCCCCATTTTCGACCCCAAAACCCTCCTATATAAACCCCCTCTTCCATTGAGGTGAGATGCTAAAATTTTGGGGAAAAACTTGGGGATTTTGGTGGAGCATTCCACTAATCTCACGTAACCAAAGTTTCGGAGAAGAAAACACACTAAAAAGCTATGTTCCAGCGAAACTAGTTGGATTCTGGCGGTGGTGAAGTTCTCTGGCAAAGCTCGAAGTCCCATTTGCTGCTCATTAAAAGGTGAACATTCTTCATCTTATTTTATTACATTTTTCTCTTAGTTGATTCATAGTAGTATAATTCCATAATCATTTTGGGGCAGGTCTTGTTTGATCTATGTGATATGATGAAGCTACGAATAAAGGCTTTAATCTATTTATTTGACTTTGCTATCAAGTCAAATAATCCCTTAACCAGCCCATCAAATAAGTGGAAGATTCATTAAACTGTGAAACGTTACCCTGCCATAATGTGATGTGCTTCCAATGCCACTCTTTGATTAATCAATGTGTGATATTCCAAATCCTCATTACTAATGGAATCCAAATGATCTCTGGATTGATCAGAAGATCCTTTCAGTTGGCTAAAATCCGTTACTTGAACGAAACTAGATCTTGTGGAATCATATTGAATATTTGACGATACATTCTGTACCTTGCTAAAAAACCAATCCTTGTTTACCAACCACACATTGTCTAACCAAATCCAATTCTCTCTCAATACGTTCCTCAAAAAATCCGATTCGGGCGGATTCTTCCCCTAACTAACGAAGAGATCTTGGCAGAATTGCCACATATGAAATTGAGCACAGTTTTGCAAAGAAATAGCCCACGAGATTTCCCAATATCATGCTAAGAATAGCTAGGATTTCCAGAAGAAGAATTCTTGGATTTTCATTTGTTCTCCCTTTCCCTATTCTTCTTGTATTAACACTGCTTTGTGTGTGCAATCGCGTGAACATTCACATAGTGTCCATGTATATTCCAACTGTGATACGCGTGTCCGATTTATTTTTCTATGTGATCCCTTTTCGTTGTTGGAAATTTGCGAAGCATAGTTCATAGCTTTGAATTTGAGACACTAGTTTCCTGTATGTTTAAAAAGTAAAGGTGACAATTATTCTAGTGATAAGAGAAGGTTCTGTTGTTTGTTTTCAATTATTTTTTGGTATGTTGATTCTGGTTTCTTGTTGATTCCCGCCCCCATTCCTTTTGCAGTTCTACTAGAATGAGAATATGATTCGTATCAAATGTTATCTTCTGTTTTTTCTTTGAGTGTAACCATGGTTGAAATATGTCATCCAGAGTGCTAGTTATCATTTGTTTTGTAACTGAATCAAATACTAACAAGAGCTTCCTAAAGACCTTCTTGGTTTATGATACTGAGCAAGATTCGATAAAGAAGAACAAAAGATCACTCTTTGAGATTACTCTTTAGTTCTCATTGAAGAGAGGAACTTTAGGCAAGAACAACCCATTTCATATCTTATTATTAAGTTATTGTCATGGTAGTTCCCCTGAATCATTACATAGCTTCTGATTTTTAATTAAAACCTGCTAATGGAAATAGAAAACTTCCCATCTGGTCCATCTCTTTAATTAGTCCTAAGGATCTATTTGCCATGAAGGTCGTGGACTTGAGCAAGTTGAAACTATGGACATGTAAAGAAATTCAAGAAGGGGATTCGTTAGATTAGCAGTAGCTTAAAGTTGTATCGTTAAATCAGTTTGTTCACAAAAATTTTAGGGTTTTCTTAGATGATCATCTACTCAGATTAGTTGCGCAAAACCTGTATGTTAGATGTGACGAGATCCTTTATAATCTTCTTTGTCCCTTCTTTAGTTTGGGTTTAAACAAAGATGTGAAAGTTGCTATTAGGATGGCTTGAATAAATTGTCTACGGTTAGTTCCTTATTGTTGATAAGCACGTCGCTCTTAATTACTCCTTGTTATTTTATTGTTTGATCGTTTGGGCGTGTTTTCTTTTGTTTTCCTGGTAAGGTGGTGATCAAAACAGTCACTTAGTATGTTTAACTATAATGTGCACTATAATTTTAATCAATCCCTTCTTTGTTTGATCTAACATCCAAAGGCTGAAAAAGATTGTTTATGTTTGGTTCTTGGCCTTATTAGTTTATCCATTTACTTACCATTCCTGATGGCATGATTCTTATTTTCTCGTAAGTTTCATTTGTTCAAGTTCTTTCCGCCAAGTTCTCAAAACATGTGTGCTTGCAAAAAGATTCCTCCGCCTGCTTTTAAATATGAGTCAAGTTGTTCCAAATTTGTTACTTGATAGGATTGTTTTCACAATAAAGTGTGAATTATTTCAAGTATTCCTAGAACAAATGTTCTTGTAATTTCGTTATATTTTTTGGTTTGCCTTATATATTTCTGATTCTTTTCTCCTTTCTTGTTTGCATGTGACACCCGAGTCTACATGGACTCCTCCTCATTTTTGCTCCGTGCATTTTGTTGGGTTTAAAACCCAATCAACCTTCTAGAGTCGGCCTCGTCAACACTGGAAGCAAGCACACAGGGTAAAAGGGGAAGCAACATTGAGGCCCAAAGTAAAAGCTGCACATCACCTTGGCAGCAAACAAAGATAGAAGATATGGGCCAAAGCCCCGAAATATCACAGCAGCAGTCCAAAAGGACTCTTCGGAGTTGAGTTTGGGCTTTGAGACTAAATTCACTAGTTTTCTTCAAAAGTTCTCTTTCATGATCTTTGTTGTCTTTATTTGCTACTAACCTTAACTCTTTTAATTAACTTAGTTGAATCCCCTAAAAAAATATTATTCCTTGTTTGTGTTCGGCCACTTAATCAAATAAATGATTCTTAAATTAATTTTTATTCTCATTCGGCTTACTCATTTGAAATCTCTAAAGCCGTAATCTCTATTGCAAGTTCCCAAATACTTTTTTCCAAACATCTTACTTGGGTTTAATATTTATGAAATGAAGTTAGTTTTAATTTTCCATTTTCAAACGGTAGTTACTTTTCTCAAAACTCCCAAGTACAAAGTATGTTTCCTTTTTTCGTTTAAAAATAACCTTTTTATGTGCTTTCGTCTCTAAGCATGTGATAATTTTATTTTATCAAGTCTTCCCTTTTGTCAAGATTATACCACTATATTTTTTTTAAATTAAAAACAAGAAGTTTTCAAATCAAGATGTTTTTCTCATCAAATACAAAAATCCTTTCAAAGTTAGTCAAATAAGTTGTTTTCAAACAAGTTCGGATAACCGCGAGTTAGCGGATACTCTTGGTGCCTTAACACCCTTCCAAGAGTATTAATTTGAACCCTTACCCAAAATCTCAAAATTTTTAAAGTCTTTATCTGTTTTGGATTTTTAAAATTCTACTAAGTTTTTCTTGGTTTTTACTTTCATAAAAATTAAGTGGCGACTCTTGCTTTTACTTTGGAAACATTTTTGGAAACTTTAATTAGATTTTTGAAATGATTTTCAATACGAGTCATTTTTCCCGAAAATAGAAATGGCGACTCTGCTGGAGATAATTCAACTAGGTTCTAACCTCATTATTTGAAACTAACCTATTTGACTAACTATTCGGATTGTAATAATTAGTAAACTTTTATTGCTTTCCTTACTTGTTTATTTTCTCACAAAATATATTGTCAGTGCATCTCATAGCATATTCCGCCACATGGCATGCAATTTTATTTATATTTTAGGGAGGTTCACGATCCCGTGGCCTCTCGCTATAAATAACACTTTCTGGAAAATATGATAGTTTATGGGTACGTCATGCGTCCAATGGCTATCGTATTTTCAACCCAAGTTATCCACTTGGGACCCGGTCTATTTAAAATAAAACCACTCAAGACACCTAGCGTAGAGCTAAATTAAATCTAATTTTTAGGCATTGACCTAGGACGACCTGATACCTTAGGGGTATCATACCCATTAGAAAAGATCACCTTGCGTCTATTGGCCACGAGTCAATAAAAGACGATCATCCCTTATTTGTTTAATTGAAGGATGTGATGTCGGATTGTATGAACCATTATCCCTCGGGGCTGGAATATATTTAGATAGTCTTTTATTTTGAAGATTGCCATCCGAAAGGCATTCGGAATTTGCAAGAAGTTCGAGAATGAAGAATTCACGGAGGCCTAGCTTAGGAATGTACCCCTGCGTGGGACTGATATTCATTTGTACTTCTCTTCCCCTTACTTTGTATCTCCATTTAATTCAATTAATTTGTATACATTATATTTTGGGGCAATGGAACGTCTTACAAATGACACACATCCTTCAATTCATTAGGCCCACCTTTGGCATAAAAGGTCACATATCCGTATAGGATGCACTATGAACTGTTATGTGATATAACTGCTTTATGTGCTATGTGCGTTGCTTGAATCAAGGAAAATTGGTCCATTCCGTGCCAAAATTTTCTAGAATACAGAAGCAAAATATAAAGCCACCGCAAAAATTCGATCAAAATCGCCATTGAAATTCTTCAAATTTCCCCAGAAAAATCCAAAGACTTCTTAAAACCCTTTTAAGTCTTATTCAAAAAATGAAATTGCCTTATCTAAACTATATCCTTTCGGGGCTCGCCCTTAAGAAATTTTACTTCCCTACTTCGACGGGGATGCCAAAAAATTCAGAAAAAACCACATAAAGTGCTACAGGAAAAACATCAGAAGATGAAAACTTGATAAGTCAAATCTCGTGATAGAATCTACTACCCCAAAATTGATCATTCCCTCGAGCCAATAAATGCCCGTGGACTAATTTTCTTTGATAAAAATTAACTTTATATGTTCCTTCTCGGTCGGATATCGTGTATTGTTTATCACTAACAAGATCTAACATATCAGCCTTTGGGTTATTTTACTTCAACAAGTAATATAAATTGATCTGTGTTGACAAATCTGGCCGAACATCCCTACTTCACTCACTCAAAGGCACACATAGATTCCTCCTCTAACTCTCGCTTTGCTAAGGGTAAAATGACTGATAGTGAGAAAGAGAATATCTTGACCGTGAGAGACAATGTTATCGCTGAACAAAATGAAATGATTGTGAAACTTTCAAGAAAATTGGAAAAAATGCAAGAAGAAGTACAGAAAGTCAAAGATATGGCCATCTTGGCTATCGCTGCCAACATCCCGACTCTGGGTAACTCCCAGCCTCCTCTCCGAATCCCTCCGCTCAACTCCCCATTGACTAAAAATTAGCCAAGAGATTTCTACACCGTAGAGATTGTAAATGCCACGGGAGAAGATCTTGCTCATCAAATCTCCATGCCAACTATCTACAAAAAGCTCGCAACCGCTATACCAGTGAGCGGATATGAACCAGGTCTCGGGTTAGGCAAGAGTTCTGATGGTATAAGCATCCTTGGAAAGCTGATCAAGCATTGGTTAAACTATGAAGACAAGGTGGAGAAGCAGTCAGGATCGCCAAGGCCGTTACTTCACCTATTTCAGTCATTCCCAATGCGTATTGGTTCCTCAAGCGATGGGTTAGAGGATGGAATAGGAGATCTGTTCAAGGAATATGATGCTATCCCCAAAGCAGCCATGATCAGAGATGCCAGACCTGGCGAAGAATTGCAGAACTGGGCCACAACTCCCCTCGCGACTCTCCACTCGGCTGGGTAAACAAAAGATTCTGTTTTATGAAAATCGGTGATGGTCTGGATGAGGCTCCGTGACCCACCCTTTATGTTTTTAATTCCCTCATACTATTTTACTGCTTTCCAAAAGGCACAGATTTTCATTCATGCGGGTTATAGCCATAGTTTGCAAATATTTTTGGATTTCAAAGAAAAGCATCTCTTATTGCAAAAACATTTACCGTTCAAGATTATTTATTTACTTGTTGTTATCTAACCTGTTTTGCTTTGGTTTCAGTAACAGTAAGTTAAAACCTGCCACTGTCATGTCATTTCAAAAGATTAACGAACAAACCAAGCTGGACGATAATGATTTTGAAAGTCATGTTGAAGAAATCATGGTCCTAGAACGAACAACCAAGAAGTCTAAGAACTTTGAAGACCAGGAAAAGCCCTACCTAAAAGAGTTTGAGGTGGTCAATCTGAGAGGCAATGGTCAAGTCAAAGAAATCAACATCGGTGTTCATTTGTCAAAAGCACAAAAGAATGAGCTTATCAGTCTGCTCAAGCCATACATCAACATCTTTGACTGATCCTATAATAATAGGATGAGGATAAGCACAAACATCATCTCCCAAAATTTATTGGTCAGTCCGGGGAATGGACAGTTAATCTTTTTCTCCCACAAGACAAAAGAAAGTTTGCAATTAATTTGCAAGGACCATATGTCATCCACAAAGTGTTATTAGGAAGGGTCTTGATTTTGTCCGAGATGGATGGCCAAGTATGGCCCAAGCCAATCAACTCCGATGCCGTGAAGAAATACTATATCTAAGGATAATCTTTCTTTCTTTCCTTGTAATCGCATTTTCTGATGGTAATAGTTTTGCACTTAGTAAAAATATTAAATATCCCTTATCCTTCATGTACGAACTACGTTTGACCTGAATTCTCAAGAATGAGATACGTAGGCAGCCTGTGTCAGCTTCAGTCAACCCCTTAAGAAAATCTACATTTCCCCTTCCTACCTTGAACTATGTTCGACCTGAATTCTCAAGAAAGAGATACGTAGGTGGCCTGTGTCGGCCTCGGTCATCCCTTTAATCATTTCCAACATTCTCCTACTACAAGTGTGGGAACTACATTTGACCTGATTCCTGTCACAACGGGATATGTAGGCACCACAACGGCTCGGTCATATCACCCAGGGAAACTAGGGCAGAATTTTCAAGAAAGGAATCTCGAAAATTCAGAAGGCAAAGATCAGTCTCCAGCAAGAAGGAATACAAAATGTGCCGAAGAGCAACCAAAATAAATATCAAGAGAGAATCTCCTAAACCCCACAGAGTCTCAGAACCCTTTCCAATGGAATAAGATTTATCATAAAACCTTAACTGGGGCAGAAATTTTGAGAGGACCTCAAAATTTCCACCGAGATTCATTTAAGAGTTTAGAAACAAACTCCAAAGAATTCCCCAACACCGAGAGATCAGAGCCTACTTCAAAGATTCTCAGTCCTTGGTGGATTAATCCCAACTGTGATGGATTTCTCGAAAAGCATTTCCGAATTCCCCAGCTAGGACGATAAAGGATCTTAGTAGTCCGCCATCAGTATGTCAGAAATGTCAAGGCATCGAATAAAGGACATTCATTGAGCTAGCACATGACATGACGGGCAAAGACCTTTTCAAACTATCCTTTTTCAAAATCTTTATTTTACAAAGAGCTTGTTTGAAAAATCTTTACAAAAAGATTAGCTTTACCCCTTTATAATTTGACTTCATCTTATGTCTACCGCGATCCGGGGAGTCAAAGACGATAAGTACCCAAGAAAGAAAGCATCTAGAGGAGACAAAGCAAAGAGCAGAAGATCAAAGGAGGTCAACACAGATCAGTTTTGCCAAAACTATCAATTTTTTTGTGGATGCAGGTTGTCCCAAAAAGTATGTTAGAAATCATTCTCTCATCAGCCAACGCGTTTAAAGAGATGCAATGAGACCAGATGATCCAAACTCAGTGATAAAAGCCAAAACGGGGAAAAGTATCCAAAGAGAAAAAAGTCCCTGGGGTGGGCAAATCTTCTTGTAGTTCACAGAAACTAATAAGATAAAGAGAGACTGATAGCGTCCTCAAGTCCCCAAAAAGATTAGGACATTTTGGTCAAAATAAGGACATCAAATGAGAGATCGACGACGTCCTCTAGCAATCCCAGCAAGTCAGAAATCACCACGAACAAACAATGTTTGAAAATGGTACTTATGGATGTCCCCAAAAATGGGAACGGCCATTTCATTCACTTTTAAAGTGGAAGTTGTTTTGGTTAGCTTCATAAACATTGTCTTTAAAGTTTTTCAAGTTTGACTATGATTGCTAGTAAAAGCGACGTTGTGTCTACTAAATATTTGCATTGAGTACATGTTCATACAAAGAAGTCAACAGGACAACGTAAAAATCGAAGGTGATATTTTCTGCACCTGTTATGCATGCCATTGCATGATCATCTACATTATTATCATGCCAAGAGGGCCATGTCATATTTGCATGTTGTGAGGACCATGCCAAGAGGGCCATGTCATATTTGCATGTCGTGAGGAACATGCCACGAGGGCCATCATATCTGCATGTCGAGAGGACCATAACACGAGGACCATCATATCTTCATGTCGAGAGGACCATGCCACGAGGACCATCATATTTACATATCGCGAGGACCATGTCAAGAGGACCATCATCATCATTAATACCACAGATACATTCGCTGTGAGTATTATGTCCCTCTACCGGCCGATTTCAAAAAGGATGACATTCAAGGTGTCTCTAAGTCGCACTTGCTGCGCAGAATTGACCCTCCGCATGCTTATATCTGAGATCATGTGAGACGGTGAAGTCTAACGTTGAGGATATTATTATCATCATTATCATTATCATCATGCCAAGTCTGACACTCAGCATGATTATATCTGATATCGCGTAAGACGAAGGAGTCTGATGTTGAGGATATTATTATTATGCCAAGTCTGGCATTCAAATTATTTATATCCGATATCGCGTAAAATGGAGGAGTCTGATGTTGAGGATATTATTATTATTATGCCAAGTCTGGAATTCAACTTATATATATCCAATATCGCGTAAGACGCATGAGTCTGACGTTGAGGATATTATTATTATGCCAAGTCTGGCATTCAACTTATTTTTATCCAATATCACGTAAGATGGAGGAGTCTAATGTTGAGGATATTATTATTATGCCGAATCTGGCATTCAACATATTTATATCCGATATCGAGTAAGATGGAGGAGTCTGACATTGAGGATATTTATGCACTCTTATTCGAGAGCCTCGATTGCTGAAAGAGGCAATTATATTTGATCGTGTGGCAAAGGCCTTGTCACCCCGATAATCAAATACCATTTGTCATCGAGATTGAAATCATATAGTCAAAAGGATGTCTGTAAGACGCCATCCTAATTAGACGATGAACTGAATTTCCCCAAATTGGAAGGCCAAAGGTCATCTGTAAGTCACAACGATATCTGAAATTGGATAGTGTGCAAGATTGCCCAAAACTTGACAGACTAAGAGTTATCTGTAAGATGCAGCGATATCTAAAATCGGATAGTGTGCAAGATCACCTGAAGATTGAAAGTTCAAGGGTAATGTGTAAGTCACAATAATATCTGAAATTAGATAAAGTGCAAGACTACCAAAAATTGATAGTCCAAGGATTATCCATAAGCCACGACATATCCACGTTGATATTGTGCAGGACTACCCAAAGACTCCCAATTCAAGGGAAATCTGTAAGCCGCGTAACATTCAAGGTCGGATAAAAGTGCAGGATTACCCTAAAAACTGGCAATTCGAAGGACATCTGTAAGCCGCCTCTATCCAAAGTCAGATAATGTGCAACATTACTTGAAGTTGACAAGTTAAAAGCATCTGTAAGCCGCCTCTATCCAAAGTTGGATGATGTGCTAGATTACCCAAAGCCTGACAATTCAGGGAATATCTGTTGGTCGTATCAATACAGATAATGCGCAAGACTTGCCCTAAAGACATATGCAAAGATCACTACCAATAGCCAAGAAGGCTATCACATTCAAGAGAATTCCACAAACGGTCAAGAGGACCGTCACCATCGCAACGACTACAAAAGTCATCATATTCAAAGATCACCACATTCAACCACCTCGTTACAGTCGAATTATCAATACTTATAAGTTACAACAACGGGAATGCGCAAAGTGTTCAAGTCGCAGCAACAGAAATGCACAAATCTAACACTTTTAAGCCGCAATAATGGGAATGCGCAAAGTGTTCAAGTCGCAGCAATGGAAATGCGTAAATCTAACACTTTTAAGTCACAACAACGGGAATGCGCAAAGTATTCAAGTCTCAATAATGGGAATGCGCAAATCTAACACTTCTAAGCCGCAACAACAGGAATGCGCAAAGTGTTCAATTTGCAACAACGGGAATGCACAAATCTAACATTTTTAAGTCGCAACAACGGGAATGCACAAAGTTTTCAAGTTGCAACAACGAGAATGCGTAAATCTAACACTTTTAAGTTGCAACAACGAGAATGCGTAAAGTGTTCAAGTCACAGCAACGGAAATGTGCAAATCTAATACTTTTAAGTCGCAACAATGGAAATGCACAAAGTGTCCAAGTCGTAACAATGTGAATACGCAAATCTAATACTTCTAAGCTGCAACAATGGAAATGCGCAAAGTGTTTAAGTTGCAACAATGGGAATACACACCAGATAATCCTATCTGATAGCCAAGAAGTCTGTCATGTTATCATCATGGAAATTGCTATTTCCTAAGAAAGAAATAGGAAAGGATGACATACGCTTCAAGAGGCAACAAACGCGAAAATAAGGTACAAAGCTATCTTTCTCTGTTGAATCACTTTACTACTAACATTTTGTTTCAAGATATTGTCGAGAACATCCAAGAGGATAAAAATCTCGAACCAGAATAACAGGTACAAAATACATCAAAAAGATGTCGCAACCTAAGATTCGGACATAACTCAAGGATGAGGTATGGCCAAGAAACTACCTCTCCAAGAGGAATTATATTACTACTAACAATTTTATTTTGAGATATTATCGAGAGTATCCAAGAAGGATGAAATTCTCAAAGCAAAAACCACAGGTGCGAACTACACCAAAAAGGATGTATCACAACATGAAACTTTTTCTTAGAAGTGGACTGGGACATAGTCCGAAGAGGAATATCAAACTCTTTGGATGTGAGCTGAGGAACGACTACCACCGCCACCAAACCACACCCCTGTCAGAAGGCATATGGGTATTTCCTCTGTTTGGGTTTTAGTTTCATATACAGGGTATTTTCTAAACTCACGCTGGAAGCAATATTCCTTCTTTTCAAATCCGGGTGACGATACACCTTGAGCTTTAGAAATTATGTCCAGGTAAAATATTATTTATGGGTGTGAAGCACGCCACATTCATAGTTGAGAGGTTACAAGCCTCTTTTCTATAGCTCAATCCATTTGTCACTCATCCCGAGCCAAAGGTTGTCTTAACATAAAGATTACCTTTTCCACCGATTGAGTCGAACTACAAGCAGCCTGAATCCTAAGTCCTGGGATATGTAGGCGGGCTCTGTTTTGAAAACTCGGTTGCATTCCTAACTCCCCTCAATCCTCTTACTCCCTAGCTTTCCGGTCTCTCCATACTCTAAAACCGGGATAGTTTGGAATTCTTTCAAAATCGTGCGTAAAATCAAACGTCTTGAACTACAAGTGGCCTGAGTTCTCATGTAACTTGAGATATGTAAGAAACTCGATACCATAGTTCGGCCATAATTTCATAAAATTCGTGCTAGAATTAACCACTTCCTGAAGATGAATCTGTGGTCGGATAAAATTGAGAACGTCAATTCCCTTTGCCCAGGGTTCATTACACTCACCCTACCCAAAGGGAGGGGCAGTTGTTGACACCCAATTTTTACCCACCACATTAGGAATTAATCTTGAGCCTTTTTAAATTTTTAAACATTTTTCGAAATAATTATTTTATAAAAATGGAAAACATTTTCCAAATCAGCTTTATAATAGTTCTGAGTAATAATTTATATCTTTCATGTTTAATTACGTGAAATTTATATAAGTTTACTTAAAGGATTATTTTAAAGTTTAATTACATAAGAAAATCCTTTTAGGAGATTAAAACGTTGATTTTCCTCTAACTTAATTCAAATAAGAGATTAATTAAAAAAAATAATTTCATAATTATTAAAAGAGGTAATTACGTGTTGAATACAATATTATTTCGAATTATTTAAATTTATTAAAGCTCGAGGTTAATTTTAGTTAATTCGTCTCTATTCCTATCCAAGCCTAATTCCTTAAACTATTTAAATCCTAGCCGAATTGCATCTAATTACTCCTAATTTGGCTATTCCTTGAATTTAAAATGGCCACATTTGCAAATGTGGCCATATCCTAAACCACCCTTATAACCCCTTCATCAACCAAACATTTGGGCTCACACCACAAACCAAACCATCCTCCCCAACCCAACTCCTCAACACACCTGTTTGACCCGGCCCGCCCCAACCCTTCACACGCCCTTATGCTTCTGTTCCTCTTTCTCTTTACTCATAACACACATAACCAAATGACCCCTTCATCTCTCTCTCATCTCTTTAACTCAAAAACTTCAACTCAGTACATTCCCAACGTTTCCATCTGCAAAACGATGAGAAACAGTTGCAAACGATGCCTTCACATCGTTAAAATTCCCAAACGACATCCATTCTCTCCGTCAAAGCTGTGTTGGCGTCGTCCAGAAGCTTCCAGAGGTCGTGAGGTGGCCTCATCTCTGCAAATCAGTGGGAATTAGTACAATTTTGTACCATTTCTTTGCTATCCAACGTTATCCCAAGGAGGATTTTGAATTTCCCTTTACGAAATTCCCAAAAGACCCATTGGATTTCCCCCCATTTTTGACCCCAAAACCCTCTTATATAAACCCCCTCTTCCATTGAGGTGAGAAGCTGAAATTTTGGGGAAAAACTTGGGGATTTTGGTGGAGCATTCCACTAATCTCACGTAACCAAAGTTTCGGAGAAGAAAACACACTAAAAAGCTATGTTCCAGCGAAACTAGTTGGATTCCGACGGTGGTGAAGTTCTCTGGCAAAGCTCGAAGTCCCATTTGCTTCTCATTAAAAGGTGAACGTTCTTCATCTTATTTTACAACATTTTTCTCTTATTTGATTCGTAGTAGTATAATTCCATAATTATTTTGGGGCAGGTCTTGTTTGATCTATGTGATATGATGAAGCTACGAATAAAGGCTTTAATCTATTTATTTGACTTTTCTATCAAGTCATAAAATTCTTGGATTTTCATTTGTTCCCCTTTTCCCTATTCTTCTTGTATTAACACTGCTTTGTGTGTGCAATCGCGTGAACATTCACCTAGTGTCCGTGTATATTCCAACTGTGATACGCGTGTCTGATTTATTTTTCTATGTGATCCCTTTTCGTTGGTTGAAATCTGCAAAGCATGGTTCATAGCTTTGAATTTGAGACACTAGTTTCCTGTATGTTTAAAAAGTAAAGGTGACAATTATTCTAGTGATAAGAGAAGGTTCTGTTGTTTATTTTCAATTATTTTTTGGTATGTTGATTCTGGTTTCTTGTTGATTCCCGCCCCCATTCCCCTTGCAGTTCTACTAGAATGAGAATATGATTTGTATCAAATGTTATCTTCTATTTTTTCTTTGAGTGTAACCATGGTTGAAATATGTCATCCAGAGTGCTAGTTATCATTTTTTTGTAACTGAATCAAATACTAACAAGGGCTTCCTAATGACCTTCTTGGTTCATGATACCAAGCAAGATTCGATAAAGAAGAGCAAAAGATCACTCTTTGAGGTTACTCTTTAGTTCTCATTGAAGAGTGGAACTTTAGGCAAGAACAACCCATGTCATATCTTATTATTATGTTATTGTCATGGTAGTTCCCCTGAATCTTTACATAGCTTCTGATTTTTAATTAAAACCTGCTAATGGAAATAGAAAACTTCCCATCTGGTCTGTCTCGTTAATTAGTCCTAAGGATCTATTTGCCATGAAGGTCGTGGACTTGAGCAAGTTGAAACTATGGACATGTAAAGGAATTCAAGAAGGGGATTCGTTAGATTAGCAGTAGCTTAAAGTTGTATCTTTAAATCAGTTTGTTCACAGAACGTGTTAGGTTTTCTTGGATGATCATCTACTCAGATTAGTTGCGGAAAACCTGTATGTTAGATGTGACGAGATCCTTTATAATCTTCTTTGTCCCTTCTTTAGTTTGGGTTTAAACAAAGATGTGAAAGTTGCTATTAGGATGGCTTGAATAAATTGTCTACGGTTAGTTCCTTGTTGTTGATAAGCACGTCGCTCTTAATTACTCCTTGTTATTTTATTGTTTAATCGTTTGGGCGTGTTTTCTTTTGTTTTCCTGGTAAGGTGGTGATCAAAACAGTAACTTAGTATGTTTAACTCTAATGTGCACTATAATTTTAATCAATCCCTTTTTTGTTTGATCTAACATCCAAAGGCTGAAAAAGATTGTTTATGTTTGGTTCTTGGCCTTATTAGTTTATCCATTTACTTACCATTCCTGATGGCATGATTCTTATTTTCTCGTAAGTTTCATTTGTTCAAGTTGTTTCTGCCAAGTTCTCAAAACATGTGTGCTTGCAAAAAGATTCCTCCACCTGCTTTTAAATATGAGTCAAGTTGTTCCAAATCTATTACTTGATAGGATCGTTTTCGCAATAAAGTGTGAATTATTTCAAGTATTCCTAGAACAAATGTTGTTGTAATTTTGTTATATTTTTTGGTTTGCCTTATATATTTCTGATTCTTTTCTCCTTTCTTGTTCGCATGTGACACCCGAGTCTGCATGGACTCCTCCTCATTTTTGCTTCGTGCATTTTGTTGGGTTTAAAACCCAATCAACCTTCTCGAGTCGGACTCGTCTACACTGGAAGCAAGCACACATGGTAAAAGGGGAAGCAACATTGAGGCCCAAAGTAAAAGCTGCACATCACCTTGGCAGCAAACAAAGATAGAAGATATGGGCCAAAGCCCCAAAATATCACAGCAGCAGTCCAAAAGGACTCTTCGGAGTTGAGTTTGGGCTTTGAGCCTAAATTCACTAGTTTTCTTCAAATGTTCTCTTTCATGATCTTTGTTGTCTTTATTTGCTACTAACCTTAACTCTTTTAATTAACTTTATTTGAATCCCCTAAAGAATTGTTATTTCTTGTTTGTGTTCGGCCACTTAATCAAATAAACGATTCTTAAATTAATTTTTATTCTCATTCGGCTTACTCGTTTGAAGTTTCTAAAAACGGAATCTGTATTGCAAGTTCCCAAATACTTTTTTCCAAACATCTTACTTGGGTTTAATATTTATGAAATGAAGTTAGTTTTAATTGCCCATTTTCAAACGGTAGTTACTTTTCTCAAAACTCTCAAGTACAAAGTATGTTTCCCTTTTTGGTTTAAAAATAACCTTTTTATGTGCTTTCGTCTCTAAGCATGTAATAATTTTCTTTTATCAAGTCTTCCCTTTTGTCAAGATTATACCACTATATTTTTCTTGAATTAAAAACAAGAAGTTTTCAAATCAAGATATTTTTCTCATCAAATACAAATATCCTTTCAAAGTTAGTCAAATAAGTTGTTTTCAAACAAGTTCAGATAACCGCGGGTTAGCGGATACTCTTGGTGCCTTAACACCCTTCCAAGAGTATTAATTTGAACCCTTACCCAAAATTTCGAAATTTTTAAAGTCTTTATCTGTTTTGGATTCTAAAAATTCTTCTAAGTTTTTCTTGGTTTTTACTTTCATAAAAATTAAGTGGCGACTCTTGCTTTTACTTTGGAAATGTTTTTGGAAACTTTAATTAGATTTTCGAAATGATTTTCAATACGAGTCATTTTTTCGAAAAAAAACCACCGCACTGAAAACAAATTCCACTGAACACATACGGGCAAAAAGATTTCGCTGAACCTGACCGGCCACCACGGCCTACACAACCTGAATGTGAACCTCAAAGAATCTGGCTCGTACCACATCTACTCTGCTCGACATGCCCTGTACCACCACCATCTGAAACCTGTGTAATAACTGAAATTGACCGGGTAGATAAGAAGCAATGGAACTTATCTCTGGTAGTGAACCCCTACCTCAAGTCTGAGAACCTTGGGAACTGTCCTGGCGACGATATTTCTTAGAACTACCTCCATAAGCCTCACGACTTAAACCCTCGATAGCCCAAGCATGATCCACTACCTGAAGGAAGGTTGTCCCAACTGTAACTAAATGCTCGATCACCAAACGGAGCAGTGAAATCAAACCCCAAACAAAGCTTTGAACTCTATCAAACTCTGAAGGTACAGCCCTAGCAGTACGCCTAACCATCTCATGAAATATTGTCTCATACTCCAATACCGACATACCACTCTGCCGAAGAACTGGAAGCTCAACTCTAACTGAAGCACCACTCATAGAACTGGGTACTGAAACACCCACTGGAGGACTCAAAGTCCTAGTCACAGTGTCCTGAAGAACTGGGGTAACATGAAACTCTACCGGAGGCTGGGCTAGCCTACACCCCCTATCTGATACAGTAAACTCTCACTCTGAAATCCTGGCAATGACTGAAGCACTGAAGCAACAGGCACAGAAGCCTTGACATAACCCGCTGGCAAACTCATCTTAGGCATCTGAGAAGGAATGAAACAACCAAAGTTTAGAAGTCAACAGAGCCAGGAACGCACGATATTGAGCCAAGAAGATGAAACCTTTTCTAAAAATGCCTTGTAGCCTCCCGCAGATAGGATACAAACGTCATCATCCTGATCCGCGAGACTCTACGTAGACACTTGCTTCTGTAGCATGACACCAGTGAACCTCGAGCTCTGATACCAACTGTCACAGCCCAATTTTTCAGGTCATGATGGCACCTACGATCCCCCAGTAGGCGAACCAATTCTCGTAGCCCAGAACGGTTGTTATACCCCATTTTAACCGGGTCAAAGCGAAGTACAACGTATTGGTGATTCTCAAATTAAATTTAAAGAGTCGCCACCTAATTATTTTAAAGGTGAATTAGGACACCTATTTTTTCTAAGTTAGTGCTACATTAACTCTGTTTAAGGTCTGCTTAAACTATGTGATTCTAGGTAAGGGTTCTAATTATCCTAAAGGGAAGGTGTAAGGCATCCTTTAAGATACGTTAAAAATAATTAAAGACGATCATTTGCTTGAAATACTTTAATTGCTCATATCAAAAGATGAATTAAAAATTAACTTTTTTGCTCAAGCATTAATTACCGTAACTTGAAAATGTTTAAAATAAATTTGAACTCAAATGAAATATTGGCATTTTGAAATTCTTTTAAGAAAATAAAAAAGGGCTATTGTTATATGTATGATAAGAATTTCATTACTAACTAAGTAAGGATACCCGAACCCAATCATCTATCATATGTCAACTATTATGAAAAAAAATCAAAGCATATCCAAATCACACAAAGCAAGTTTAACACGTAAAGGAAAAATTAATAAACAAATAATGCTAAAACAATAAGTCGACGAAGAAGATCCCAAGCGGGTTTTCCGCTTATTTTTCTTGCTATTTGAGTAGTCTAAGATATCACAATAACTCCATGTGCGGATGATGGTACGAGTCTATGAAACTCAATTTTTGCGAGAGTCCCAAATTGAGACTCCATTTGCTCCCCAAGTGTTCATCCAAGAAGAAGGAAGATAAAGGATTAGAGACTATATTCAAGTAACATAAGATCCATAGGCACAATAGAATCACACCAAATACCAAAACGAGTAAATTATTAGTGCGAAAATTGATCATAGCATATTTTAACAGTGTTCAAAAGCCTAAATACCCATGACAACAAAGATATTTTACACAATTTCCACACATACATGATGAACAAATGTTTATTATTTAAACCTATCTCACATGATCACATAGATCACAATCAGTCAAATGTTTCTCCAAGTCATGATTTTTTAGTCAAAAACAATAATTTACGCACATAATCACTACTACGAAATAGAGCGCACAAGTTGATTAAGAACCATGATTTTAACTAAACAAATTGAGGTCTTTACATCATTGTAGATTAAGAGATATATATGCAACTAATATACATCTCTGTCCACATTATATATTTACACCTACCCATTAATATGATGTCATACTAACAAAAGAAAGCTCTTAAAAATACAACTGAATGTGCCAAGAAAACAACAAAAGAAATCATGAGGAGTCTATTTTATTGTTAGAATAATGAACAGAGCATTTTTTTTATATAAAACTATTTGGCATGCAAATTTCATAACATAAAAGACAACAAATGCCCATGAACTTGAAACTAAAAACTGATTTACGTGATTAATTAATTACAAAAGCAAACCCATTTCTTAAATTCATGATGTCTAAATTGTGAAAGAAAACAGAGCTTCAGATCTCGAACGGACCTTGAACTAAACACAACTTCCTCATTTATGCATGCTTTGTTGATCCTTGTTGCGATTTGCTTGCTGCTAAACTTCTTCAAAATCTAGAGTGCTTTGTTAAAAGCAATGGGAGTATAAATATAATCGGGATATCATGCCAAAATTTAGAGTGAATTATTTGAGATAGTAATAATATCAGTGCAAGATTTGTGCTATATCTTTTGTGACAAGATAATGCTAGTGCCGGTGCGAGTTAGTGCCAGTGTCCGTGCAAAGTTAGCGCTAGTGCGAGTTAGTGTCAGTGTTAGTTAGTGCTAGTGCCAGTTAGTGCAAGTGAAAAATTAGTGCTTGTGACAATTAGTGCTGATGCTAGTTAGTGCAGGTGAGAGTGCAAAGTTAGATTTAGTGCATAATTAGTGCCAAATCATAATTAGCATCGATGCAAAATTAGCGCTAGATCACAATTAGTGTTGGTGCGAGATTTAGTGCTAAATTATTGCTAGTGCGAGATTAATGCTAAATCATTAGTGCAATTGATATCTTGGGGATGTAAAGAAATTTCAAACCGTCTCCCGAGCTCATGAATTAATTTCTTTGCCTTCTTAAATCATCCTGCATTCGAAGAAAATTTGTGAGATTGGAAAAATGAAGTTGATCCTTGCCGATTTGAGGTTTTCAATCTTGCTCCTTTTATTTGCCTGCTCGTGTGAGAGTTGTGATTTCATTCAAGATATAACACATGTTGAATGAATAATAATCGAACAGCTTCACGATTGCATCTGTTCGGACTATCCTGTATGCAAAGAAAATTTGTGAGTTTGGGGAGGGGAGGTTGATTCACGCTGACTTGATATTTCCAACTCTGCTCCTTGCTTGTCCATCTTCTCCTTTGGATTTTATGTCCCCGTTCGAGGTACGAGACTTGGTATATGAATAAAAAAAATTAAAAAAATTAAAATAAAATATAGCTTTGCATATAATTTGAATATAATTTATTATTAAAAGATTTATGTCGAGTCTCAAATTATGACATGCTTTGGACATCTTTTGTCTCGATATCCTAGTTGAAACACATGTTTGTACTAGCTCGCATCTTCGATTAGCACTTCTCCAAAAAGCTTTGCCCAATTTTTTACTTTAATCAACTTTTGCATCCATTTGTAGAGGAATATGCGATGTAAAATTTTGAGATTTTCTCAAAATTTGTCCCAGTTTCTAGCTTAAAGATATGATAAAAGGAATGTAAAAGATGTGACCGAGCCTACAAGGCGCCTACATATCCCGTAAATACAATAATCAGGTCGTACATAGTTCAGGATACAAAGCAAAGAATTTTTTTTTCTTATAATGTAACCGAAGCTGATATAGGCCGCCTACCTATCCCACCAAGAGAATCAGGTCAAAACGTAGTTCAAATTACATGCGAAGAGGAATTGATTTTTTTTTGCTAATATGACCGAAGCCGATGTAAGCCGCCTACGTATCCCACCAAGGGAATCAGGTCAAAACGTAGTTTAAAGTACATAGAAAAGATTACATAAAGAGAAATGAATTTATTCTTAGCCTGCATCGCGGTCATGCTTCACCATCCACATCTAATAGCATCAATGCTCTTCAAGCCATTAATACTTGTTAATTTGGTGCGAACTTGATCTTAGCTTCTTCTTGATTCTAACTCGGAACTGCTCAGAATCTCCTCAAATTTTGCTTTACTAAATTTGACAACTTATGATCATGCAAATACACTTTTTTGACTAAAATCCTTTGGCTAGCTTATCGAGTTGCTTGTCATTTCTGCATCCTTCAAGTGCATGTTGGTTATTTATATTTTGCCCTTTTTACTTGTAACACGTCATAATCATAGAACCGACAGGTTTATTATTTTGTTATGCTAAAAGAGGAAAAATAAAAGTAATCGATAAAAATAAGGAGTTAAATAAGACAAAAAACATTCACAGATTTTGCATTTAAGCTTTCAAAAGGAGAGGCAAAACAACAAAAGGTTCTTCAACATGATTAAAACCTCAATTTCAAATCATGTCATTTAAAAAATACTAATAAAACTTTAATCTACCAAGACTCCCGGCGCGGAGTAAAAGTCTAATTCTTTAAAGCATTTCCTGGTTCGGCATCCCAAATGATCGGTGTCTTAATGAGATCTTCTTCAGCAATGAATAAACTTTTGCCCCCTTTAACAGGGTCATCTTCAGCAACATCATCTAGCATTTTAACAGTAGGAAAATTTGAGAGCGACTGATGTAGAAGCGAAATAGGATCAGGCACAATAATCCCGTCAAAACTCCACTCATCATCCGTGGTAATCATATTTACACCCACATTTCCATGATTTGGCAAAGGGTTATTGTTCATATTTGGGGGAGATTCTTTGAGTTGAATCACATTCTCTTTGATTAATTGCTCAATGTTATCTTTCAGGGCAAAACAATTCTCGGTATCATATCCAGCAGCCCTTGAGTGATACACACATTGCTTACTCTCATCAAACCACTTTGGGAGAGGTTCGATATTTCTCCATGGAATTGACTGGATCATTCCTGCAGCTCTCAGCCTTTCAAAGAGTTGGACGTAAGGCTCAGCTAGAGGTGTGTAAGTCTTTCTTTTGTCAATATTTTGACGAGGCCTTGATGGAGTTGCTGGATTTCTTGGAGGTTGATAACGGGATGGTTGATGGTATTGTGGTGAATTTTAATATGTTGGTGTGGGTTGTTAGTAGGCTGGTTGAGTGTTATAGACAGGGTAAGAAATGGGTGAAAACATTTGAGTGTGTGGGCTTTGAAGTGCATGAATTTGGCTTGTCCCTTTCCCTTGAATGTTCATTACGGTTGCAACTTCCTCTTTTTTCTTCTTACTTCTGTCATGACCCAACCTACTAGGCCGTGCAGGCACCTACTCTAATCACCTAGATAGATGAACCTTTACCACCCGTCCAACAAGTAACATGCGGAATTTAAGTAAACCTTTAAATTAAGCCACATTTATACATAACTGAAATCCTTTCCTTTACAAATCCTGTTCAGAAATAGGCTACATAACAAATTGCGAAAAAACCTTTACAATATTTAAACCCCTCCCTAGGATCTAGTCTAAATAGGTATAATAGCTTCTACAAGATGATACAAAGAGATAAAAGACCCAACTTCCGCATGGAATCGAAGATAGAAGTTGTTGGAGACCCTCATCGTCGTGAACCTATGAAACATCACCAACCTGCAACCAGACTATACCAAAAAGGTATAGCAAGAGTAGAGTCAGTACAAACACACGTACTAGTAGGCATCATCGGTCGACCTGAATCCATTCCTACCATCATATAAGAAAAACAAGGAAAGACATGAAATAAACATTATAGCTCCCTCCTTCACCTTTAACCTTGACCATGATATCTAGGACTTCCCAAGTCACCTTGTCACCTAGACTTCCCAAGTCACCTTGCCACGTGGACTTCCCAAGTCACCTTGACACGTAGACTTCCCAAGTCACATTTAACCTTTACCCCAGTCAACTACCTTGACTAAATATTCAGACTTGACCCGGCTAGCTGCCCAACCAAACCGCTATTATACCCAAGTATTACCTACCATTTTCCAGACTTTCCCGGACCTCTAGGACAGCTTTACCACCTGGTTATATTAACCAATAACCACGCCCAGACTCTTCGTCTTCCTCTATATTTACCAACCACATGCAACTCACCTAGCAACCATTGACACATTCAATGACAACAACAGAGTTATATCTAAATCCCTTTCTCATCCCAAAACCCGGACCCTCTAGCCACACCTAAGTGTTCAACAGGCTACCCGGTCTACCCCAAGACCCATCCTTATGCTTCTTAACACAATTAATCTTTGACCATCATTAGAACACTTAATGACAATAAAACATGAACTCATAACCTCTTTTACATAGTCCGGACCCACACGGATCCCCTCCTAACACATCTAGGTGTTAAAATGACAACCCGGTCTACACCAAGACCAAACTCATAACATGATATAACAACCCGGCCTACACCAAGACCAAACTAATAACATAATATAACAACCCGACCTACACTAAGACCAAACTCATACCATGACAGAACAACCCGGCTACCACCAAGACCAAACTAATAACATGATATAACAACCTGGTCCACTCACGGAATCAATACCAGGTAATACATTCAGTAAAATAACCCGGTCCACACATGAACCAATAACAATCAATGTAATACAAAGTCAATATGCAATATGCAATAAAGTGAACCCGTACCAGGCGTGGTACCCGAGCCAACCAAATAGTAACATATACCAGGCGTGGTACCCGAGCCAACCAATTAGTAACCTGTACCAGGCGTGGTACCCGTGCCAACCAAATAGTAACCTGTACCAGGCGTGGTACCCGTGCCAACCAAATAGTAAACCCATACCAGGCGTGGTACCCATGCCAACCAAATAGTAACCTATACCAGGCATGGTACCCGAGCCAACCGAATGTCAATAACCACAGTCAATAGATGAATACACACAACTTGTAAGACCAACAAGTAAACACCGTTCAACACAGACTGTAAACAGGAACCTAGACATTCCACACAACTTTCCTAAGCAACGTAAAGCATAATCACTTAGACATGAGTACATGAATATACAACATTCATGAAAAATCACAAGTCATTACCTACCCGGAAGGGTACAACTACGAACCATCAATTCTCGTCCAAAGACTATTCCCTGGTTCACCCTTTTTATTTTAACATGTAACTAGCGATTTCCCTTTTTAGATAAACACACAAGCATGCGACACGCTTCCCTTTTTTTTAACCTTAGACAGACCTTCGCTAAGCCTCAAGCAATAAACATTCCTGAAACCCCACCTAGGAGCTTCCTATTCCCATTTCCCGTGCTCCCAAGCACTCCCCTGGTTCCCCAACCTTCTCGACACGCTAGTCCCTCAACCCATCATTTTATGTCAACAATATAATTAAGCTAACCACATAATACCATTCACAAACCCACCATTACCTCCGTACATCCTAGAAAGAACACAACAATTCCCGAATCCGCCAGACTCCGTGCTCGGAGGCCTAAAACATGGATTCTCCATTTCTATTAAACAAAGTACGGAAAGTAAACAGGTCTAACTACTCATAAAACCTAGCCTACCTGGAAACCAAACAGCTGCAATCATGTATTTTTGGCTCCGTGGAGGCATTCCTGGTGGTTCTGCAGGCCTGAATTTATGGTTTCACGTCCCTTTTACTAGAATTCCTCCTCCCCATGGCTCCCAAGCTTTGGAGCAGCCTAAGAGGGTTTTTGGAATAACTCTCATCTATTTTTGGGGTTGAAGAGAAGAAAATAAAATTAAAACTCGTTTCTGGGTTTTCTGGTCCCGTTGCTTCACTATAGCAGTCCCCAGTCCGCTATAGCAGTCCCGCTATAGCGGATAACTCCCACTATAGCGGATAACTCCCGCTATAGAGGTATTGACCGCCTTGACCACCGCTATAGCGGAGACCGCTACCGCATACAGTTGCGCTCGTCACGGACAGAATATTAGGAAATCTCCAAAATTTGCCCATTTTACAACGTACTTATTTCCCCCGATGATTCGAAACAACCCCTTCACGTCAATCGCGATTCTAGAGTTCTACTTACTCGAATTCGATTCCAAAAAGTCCCCCAGACTCCTTTATGTCTTGGCTTCGTAGAAAACTAGCTCAAAACACTACACCTAACCCAATCCTTACCCGGATTGTCTTAGACCACCTAACTCCAAAACTGATCGAGACTAGCTTAGCCTAGAATTTTCAACTCCCAAACCCGAAAGTTTTCTAACCCAAAACTCGGCATGAATTATTTACCCGTAACCACGAACTCGATCATTATAACAGATGCTAATTTACCCATCATTCATCCCCGAATGATTCCTAAGGTGGAGGGAAAGAGCAAGCCCATCCTTCAATTTTAATACTCTACCATGACAGCATAAATATAACCTTATGCAAACCACCAAAACTTCCCAATCTCTTGGTATACCCAACTCAACCCAAAATTTAACTCACTTTTGATCTATCAAGGAATTCTTTCCCTTGAGCCGCACAAGGCAACTAGGTTACCCCTCCCTGAGTGCCCGAGAAATTCGGGGCCTCATCGACACACCGGAGCAAAAATACTCACCTAATGAACAAAAATAGCTTTTCCCCGCCAATGAGGCTAGATCCCATCATGGCGATCCCTTTTCCACTATGCCCGGAGTTCAGCTAGCCCGAACTCCATTCTGGAAGCTTTCTACGGGGTACTATGCCCCTCACATATCATAGTATCACCTTATTCCTATCAACATTATGCCCCAAGACACCACATATCTCTAAATCATGCAACAATAAAGATTCCATTGGAACTCATCCTAGCTTGAGGTTTTGGTAACTCCCGTTCTAGGGGAAAAGTCTATCCGGGTACTTACACCCCAACCAATGCTATGGCAAGAACACCCTCACCACTAATGATCATCAATACTAAAACAAGTTAATCATCACCCTCGCAATACAAGCCCATGAGCAGTGTCCCACACTACTCAGTCAATCATGGGTCATTTATCAAATTCTGCATGAGTGACTATTCCCACCGATGGTCAATCATAATTTTACCAACATCCCGGGCTACCATTTCTACCCTTTCCTTTTTTATCGCACAAGGGTGCTAAATTCCCGACAAATATATTATATGCATACTATATTATCTATCTGGACGTTTTCCTCGCTTCACATAGCAACTCATAATGTACCTATTGCCTTTAGATGCCCCGGGAATGAAGTGAAAAACAAGGGAAAGTAGGGTAGGCACTCTGCCCGGTGCCCTTACGTTGTAGCGGTAAAAATCCCGCTATAGCGGGATCGGCGTAGTGGTCTAGTTCCGCTATGGCGGTCCCGATGGTAACAACCCAGAAATTCAAAATTTCCAACAAGTGTATCCTTCCCCTTCCCCGGTTACCATTGTCTAGTCCTGTAAATCCCGCCATGGTTTTAAACCACCCTTAAGACCATTCCTGGAATCAAACGCATCACAATTCAGCATAAAATATTATCAATCACAAAGACATAACACTAGACATTTGTTCCCAACAATATCTTTCCGCCATTACACACTAATGACTCATTTGTTCCCATGGTTCCCAACTAAATCCCGACTGTCCTGAAACCGAAGCTTCCCTACAGTCACAGTGCCTAACCCCTTTATCTTACCATCTATACCAATGATAAGTCTATACCCGAATGTAAATGCAAACCATTCCAATTGGTCCTACCACAATTTATCACTAAAGCAAATCACAAACCTTTAAGTCAAAATAAATTTACTGAAGTCACGATCCGGAGTTATCTCAAAAGAAAATTTCCTTACCGAAATCCCCGCTATCAAGCAATGATAGCCCCTTTTCCCCTTGGTTCCCAACCAAGTCCCGACTGTCCTGAAATCAAAGCTTCCCTACAGTCGTAAATCCTTTTTCCCTCACCATCTTAACCAATGATGAGTCCTTTCTCGAAAGTAATATTAAATTTTACTCTGCACACATAGCATTTTATCACCAACCAAATCATACCAATTCAATTTATGATGATCTTTAGACCCACAATTTCATAGTAAGGCAACCAATCACATACCAATCAAGAAATCATACAAGCACTATAACATAAAAACTATTCGGTTTTAGACTACAACGAAATCAAGTCACCTAATTTACTCTCTATTCTTCCCATGGATGACCATTAGCCGATCATCCATGTCTTACCATAACTCCCGCTATTAAGTGATAATAGCCCTTGTCCCTGGTACTTATTCACATACCAACCACTTGAAACCTGAGTTCCCACAAGTATATATATCATTTTACCTTATCATTTTATTTTTACCAATGATAAGACCCTGCCACGCATTTAGCATACTGTTTTCCACTTGAATTACAAAACAAGAACTCCTTCAATTATTAACACATAACCAGGTTAAGACTCCTTGCCAACCACAAATTTCAAAGTAACTCAAGTAACAACACACCACACAATCGCGGTCATTTAAATTATGCAATGCATGCAATCACGAGTCTCAAGCTCTAACACTCAATCAAACCAGTTTCATCACCTTTCATTCGCTTCATGGATGACCGTTAGCCGACTCATCCATCTTTTACATAGCCTCCCAGACCAGATACCAATTGGAACCTTCCCGGTTCTAATTTCTCTTGCTTGTTTGTAATACCCGGAGTCCAATAACATCCTTCACCTTGTTAAGATACCTATTGGAATCGAGAGATACCAATTGGACTCAACCCATACAAGCAAGTAATGAAACCGCACAAAAAGGAATGAAAGAAGAGAAGTGTTTCGTAGAATGCTTCGTAGTTTCCCTAGGATTAGATGTGGACATCTACATACCAATCTGTAGGACTCTATTCGATATTTTTCTCTTGTACTGGGAGACCGGTAACCTAGGCTCTGATACCATTTGTCATGACCCAACCTACCGGGCCATACGGGTGACTACTCTAATCGCCTAGATAGACAAACTCTTACCACCCGTCCAACAGGTAACATTCAGTATTAAAGTAAACCTTTAAATTAAGCCACCTTTATACATGCGGCTCTACCACCTGGTTATATTAACCAATAACCACGCCCAGACTCTTCGTCTTCCTCTATATTTACCAACCACATGCAACTCACCAAGCAACCATTGACACATTCAATGACAACAACAGAGTTATATCTAAATCCATTTCTCATCCCAAAACTCGGACCCTCTAGCCGCACCTAAGTGTTCAACAGGCTACCCGGTCTACCCCAAGACCCATCCTTATGCTTATTAACACAATTAATCCTTGACCATCATTAGTATACTTAATGATAATAAAACATTAACTCATAACCTCTTTTACATAGTCCAGACCACCCGGATCCCCCCCTAACAGATCTAGGTGTTAACATGACAACCCGGTCTACACCAAGACCAAACTCATAACATGATGTAACAACCCGGCCTACAACAAGACCAAACTAATAACATAATATAATAACCCGGCCTACACCAAGACCAAACTCATAACATGACATAACAACCCGGCCTACACCAAGACCAAACTAATAACATGATATAACAACCCGGTCCACTCACGGAACCAATATCAGGTATTATATTCAGTAAAACAACCTGGTTCACACACGAACCAATAACAATCAATGTAATACAAAGTCAACATGCAATATGCAATAAAGTGAACTCGTACCAGGCGTGGTACCCGAGCCAACCAAATAGTAACCTGTACCAGGCGTGGTACCCGAGCCAATAAATTAGTAACCTGTACCAGACGTGGTACCCGTGCCAACCAAATAGTAACCTGTACCAGGTGTGGTACCCGTGCCAACCAAATAATAAACCCATACCAGGTGTGGTACCCGTGCCAACCAAATAGTAACCTGTACCAGGCGTGGTACCCGAGCCAACCGAATGTCAATAACCACAGTCAATAGATGAACACACACAACTTGTAAGACCAACAAGTAAACACCGTTCAACACAAACTGTAAACAGGAACCTAGACATTCCACACAACTTTCCTAAGCAATGTAAAGCATACAATCACTTAGACATGAGTACGTGGATATACGACATTCATGAAAAATCATAAGTCATTACCTACCCTTTCCGGGTACAACTATGAACCATCAATTCCTGTCTGAAGACTATTCCCCGGTTCACCCTTTTTATTTTAACATGTAACTAGCAATTTCCCTTTTTAGATAAACACACAAGCATATGACACGCTTCCCTTTTTTTTACCTTAGCCAGACCGCCGCTAAGTCTCAAGCAATAAACATTCCTAAAACCCCACCTAGGATCTTCCTATTCCCATTTCCCGTGCTCCCAAGCACTCCCCCGGTTCCCCAAACCTTCTCGACACGCTAGTCCCTCAACCCATCATTTTATGTCAACAATATAATTAAGCTAACCACATAATACCATTCACAAACCCACCATTTACTCCGTACATCCTAGAAACAACACAACAATTCTCGAATCTGCCAAACTCCGTGCCCGAAGGCCTAAAACATGGATTCTCCATTTCTGCTATACAAAGTACGGAAAGTAAACAGGTCTAACTACTCATAAAAACTAGCCTACCTAGATGCCAAGCAGCTGCAACCGTGCATTTTTGGCTCCGTGGAGGTATTCCTGGTGGTTCTGCAGGCCCGAATCCGTGGTTTTGCATCCCTTTTACCAGAATTCCTCCTCTTCATGGCTCCCAAGCCTTGGAGTAGCCTAGGAGGGTTTTTGGAATAGATCTCGTTTATTTTTAGGGTTGAAGAGAAGAGAATAAAATTAAAACATATTTTTGGGTTTTCTGGTCCCGTCGCTCCGCTATAGAGGTCCCTACTATGCTATAGCAATCCCGCTATAGCGGACAACTCCCGCTATAGCAGTCTTAAGAAGTGTTAACCGCCTTGACCACCGCTATAGCTGTATTTTCCACCACTATAGCGGAGGCCACTACCGTGGATGGTTGCGCTCGTCATGGAAAGAATGTCTGAAAATTTCCAAAATTTGCCCATTTTACAATGCACTTGTTTCCCTCGATGATCCAAAACAACCTCTTTATGTCAATAACGATTTTGGGAGTTCTACTTACCCAAATTCGATTCAAAAAAGTCCCCCGGACTCCTTTATGTCTTGGCTATATGGAAAACTAGCTCAAAACACTACACCTAACCCAATCCTTACCCAGATTATCCTAGACCATACCTCGCTCCAAAATTGATCGAGACTAGCCTAGCCCAGAATTTTCAACTCCCAAACCCGAAAGTTTTCTAACCCAAAACTCAACACGAATAGTTTAACTAATGATGAACCCGATTGTTACAACTTACTTCCCCTTACTATCCCAGATTGGATTGCCTTACTTGTTTCTTGCAAGGCTGTAAGGTTTGTGACTCTCCCAGACTTGATTCCTTCTTCCAAAGCCTCTCCAGTTTTGACAAGATCTGTGAATTTTGCACTCGTCATAAGCAACATCCTTTCATAATACATATTATCTTAGGCTTTGACAAAGATGTCCTTCTTTTCAGTTTTATCCATCGGGGGTCAAACTCTAGCTGCTTCTGATCTCCAACGAATAGCATATTCGCAAAAAGTTTCAGTTGTCTTCTTCTTTAGGTTTACAAGGTAAGATCGATCAGGGACGATCTTAATGTTAAACCTAAACCTTTCCATGAAATCCTCTGCCATATTTCTCCAATTACGCCATATCTTAGGATCTTGTTCAATATGCCAAGTCAAGGCATCTCCCATTAGACTTCTAATAAACAACTTCATTCTTATGGCTTCATTTCTCCCCACACCGACTAACTTATCACAATAAGACCTTAGATGATTTCGAGGATTTCCTGTGCCATCAAATATCTCAAATTTGGGTGGCTTATACCCATCAGGTAAGTCAATATCGGGATGTACACATAAATCCTCAAACTCGAGTTTCTCCCTCCTTTTGAAAAGTTGCATGTTCCTGACTTCTTCTCTCAACTCACGCATCTCCTTATCACATTCCTCCTCTTTTGTCTTCCATTTTTTTCCAATTACTCGTATTGATCAACAATCAGTGCTAGGGTAACAGATGGTTGACCTTCTATCACATATATCGGTGGAACACATTGTGTGTTAGGAGAAGCAACATGTGCCACCAATATATGTTGAGGTATCAAATGATTTTGCACTGATGAAATATCTTGAGAAATGATAGTCGGGTTTGCATGTAACGAGTTATTTGGGATTTGGTTTTGAGGATTTCGGTATATGGGAAATTAGGTAGTATATTGCGGATAGTAGGGAATTTGATTTGAAGAGCTCTGGTAGATGGGGAATGGAGTGACATGTTGTGGGTTAGTAGGGGCTTGAACTGGTAGTGGGGTAACATATTGCGTATTGGATAGATGGTTAACGTCTTTTGACATACGAGAAATGGATTGACATATTGAGGATTAACGTGAGCTTGACTTGAGGGATGCCAATTCATGACAGGTGTGTTCGTGGGCTGAGTGTTTTGTGGAAGAAATAGGTTAGAGATGGGTGATTAGAGGGATGAGAACTAAGGCGGTAATGGAGCAGAAGTTCTGGTTCTTGAGGCAGAGTATTCGAGATAGGAATTTGCCAAAGTTCTTAACACCCTCAACTTCTCCTTATAAATCGGCAATTTGTTGCTCCAAGCGAGCAATGTGTTCATCATTACTAGTGTCATTCTTAGCCTTCGAAGTTTCAGGGTTATCTTCAGTATGTGTGACACTTTCAATACCCAAGAGGTCTACCATCGGTGGATCCATCACATTAGTTCTCGGCCTTCGGACTGCCCATTCAGGAAAAGTGTTTGCATTATCGTTCATCTCGAGTGTTAGCGTGAATAGCCTTTTATTTGGGAGAATAATAAAAATAAAAATAAAAGAAAACAAAAATACAAAGAGCAGTGTTAGACGAGATAAAAATAAATATTGATAAAAGATAAGTCATGTAGCAGATAGTAGGATACGCAAGATAAACGACTTGTGAGATAACTAAGTAATTCAAATAATAGCGCGTCCTAATGTGCAAGGTACCTTTGTTATGACCGAGGTAGGCCTAACGAAAATTTGAAGTATGATAATATGATGAACTAGATGTAATAATAGTAACGTATGTTACCCGCTTTCGATGTCCTATAAGGCCCAGAAGACAGGATCCATGGAAGGTCACACCCGTATACCCTTACTACACCGTATACCCTCCCTCCTGCACTCCCAGCACATAGCCCTTGGTCTGGAATGGCGAGGTCCATGGAGGTCCCCGACCAACATACTAGATGCCCCGCAATCTCAAAAAATCCCAAGTAAAGCTATCCGGAGGGTATCCGGGTCTAAATTAGTAAATCAAATGATTTTAGCGCACGGCCCCACTGAGCCTAGTATTATCCCGAAAGCTGTTGTAAAACAAGTCTAGCCCTCAGCTTCATCGAGCCTAGTATTATCTCGGAAGCTGTAGTAAAACAAGTCTAGTCCTCAGCCCCGCCGAGCTTAGTATTATCCCGGAAGCTATAGTAAAACAAGTCTAGCTCTCGACCCCGCCGAACCTAGTATTATCCTGGAAGCAGTAATAAAATAAGTCTAGCCCTCGACCCCGCCAAGCCTAGTATTATCCCGAAAGCTGTAGTAAAATAAGTCTAACCCTCGACCCCGCCGAGCCTAGTATTAGTAGAAATAGTGATAAAACATCCTTTCTATTTTCTCTTACCCCAAGAAGATCCATTAAAATGGTGCCAACCTCTTTACAATCTTTTTTACCAAAAATGAGCCCCACGGGCCATGCAGGTTTTAGAAATCATTCAATAGAAGGCCCGAAGCTAAAATCATAGTAAAATTATGTAGAAATCATTTATATGCGTGAAAATGACATGCTCAATCACAAACAATAGCCCAACGGCTCGCAATTAACCTATCGGCCCTGCACATGCTCCAATCATTCTACAACACAGATAGCCAGCTCTATAACAGTAATAACAATGTTCGGGACTCATGGACATTCCCAATAACTCACCATCTATGTTCCAGAGTCAATACAAGGCCACACAGGACCACAAGGGTGATAATAGCATCTATAACAAATACTACAAACATCGGAGGAAAGAAACAAATCGGACATGAAGAAGCGGTCAAGGTCTATGGTACCAAGCTAATAAACTCAATTCAAGGGTGCCTATTAATACAATTTTATCCTATATATGTGAAGTCTAGAGGAGTTAGACCGTAACCTACCTGTCATCCGATGATAAGCTGCTGAAACGATGATGTCCAAGTCTGAACTGCTCCGAGAAACTCCAAAATGAAATTAAACTCGAATTCGGGCTTGAATAACTTGACGTAGATAATCAATTTTCTTCCAAAGGTAACACATCATATCAAATAATTTTCCCACAAATATTCCTTTAATCGCAAGCTTAAGTATATACAGATAACAGGTAGTACTAATCCTAAAATAACATATTGAGAATTGGCAGAAGCATATATAGAGACAATATATTACTTACTAAGAAATGTGAATGGAAGCACCTGAAGGTCAACATGTATGCTTCATGGCATTAAAATGGAATTCGAGGGTATTTTCATCATTTCAGGGATTCTTAGTTTACACTTGTGTTCCTCTATGTTATACACGTGCAGTCTCTTGGTTATACACCTGGAAACTCTTTGTTTTTCCTAATCAATTTTAATGTCTCTGCAAATATCTCCAAACACTTCCCTCTTCTCTTGTTCTTAGTATGCTCAAGTGGATTTTACACCTTAGACCTCAGGTGAGCGTACTTTTAGTGCTGTTTCACATCTTTTTGGAATTTTTTCGCTACTTTGATTTTGGTTTTTCTCGGTAATTCATTTACTTGATGGGTTCGTTTGTTGCTGAATAGAAACCATACAGTTGCTATTCGATATTCTTTGTGTTTTGTGATTATTTGGGTCCTTCCACTTTTATTCCAATTTATTTTGCTTTTTTTTGGTCTTCTCACTAATTTGATTTTGGTTTCGTAATTGTGCATTCTGCTATGTAAATTTAGTTTTCTCCGGTAATTCATTTGTGCCCAATTAATTTGGTTCTCCCCGATAATTCGTTTGTGCCCAATTAATTATTATAATTTTCTGAGTATTCTCATTTCGTCTGCTATTTTCTAGTGAATTTTGTTCCTCTCTCAGAATATTGAGTTTCAAGAACCAACATAGGTTTTGTTACACGAACAAAGACATCTGAAACACTCTTATTAGGTGTTCAGCATTATATAACTTATTTCATCAGGTCATACTTTTAGGATATAATTTGGTTCTGATTGTCAATTTCACTCTCTTTCCTTTTAGTTTTCATATCCAAATTTTGACAGTGCATAGGGGAAGTTGAGAGTGTTGAATGATTCTTTATATTGGTCGGAGTCTTTGAAAGTATTGTTGTACTTGTGTCAGATCTTCCTAAAATGCACTATTTTTGGAGGATCCGATTATTAGTGGATTAGCAACTGATATCAGGTGCAGATAATTTATCCTTCCCAACCAACATAGGGCCTCATAATACATTTCATGCACATATACTTTTATCTGGTTAAGTTTACACATGAATAAGAGTATAAAAGTAGAATTTTGCTTCAACTAAAGAATTCAAACTTTTTCCTTCTTATGCCTCCAGTCCACGAGCATCCCGAAAGCTATAGTCAGGGGCTATATGCCTATAATTAGACATAATCAAGTAGACCAGTAACCCAAGGATAACATCGTACCCAAATAAATAATCATATATAAATTGATTTCAACATCATTTTCATAACCAAACAGATCACCCAAAGGTGCCCGAACAAACTCCGTATTTATTGATAGTTATTGAAAATAAGCAGGGATCAAAATTGTGTTGCAGGTTGTTGATACTCCAAAAATGTAACCAAGATATACCGTCAATCAAATCACGCCATTCACTAGAGATTGGACCTGTAAAGTACAAGTCGTTGATAAAATTCGCTCAAAGATTAGCAAAGATCAGCGGGTTCGATTTCAAATGATCATTGTTCAAGATGAAGATGTAAGTTTTCCAGATTTTCAAGATATGGCTAGTGCACGGGAAATAGGGGAGAAGTTGTTGACTAGGGGGGCTTGGGGGAGTAGTGGGGATGTGGATAATATGTGGGATACGACCGCTAGTTGCATAAGGGAGACGGCTAGAGAGGTGTTGGGCGTCTCGAGAGGTCGTTCTGGCAAGCATCGAGGGGACTGGTGGTGGAACAGAGAAGTAAAAGGAAAGGTGGAGGCAAAAAAGGGGGCATATACGAAGTTGGTAGAGAGTAAGGATGAGGAGGAGAGGCGAAGAAATAGGGAGGCGTATAAGTTAGCTAGGAAGGAGGCTAAGTTAGCGGTAACGGCAGCTAAAACGGCAGCCTTTGAAAGCTTATACGAGGCTTTAGAGGATAAAGGTGGGGATAAGAAGTTATACAGGTTAGCAAAGGCTAGAGAGAGGAGGACTCAGGACCTTGACCTAGTGAAGTGCATCAAGGACGTTGATGGCAGAATACTAGTAGATGAGGTACTCATTAGGAGGAGATGGCAGTCTTACTTTCATGGACTCTTGAATGAAGGGGGGGACAAAAGCTTTGAGCTGGGAGATTTGGCACACTCAGAGAGGCATCAGGACTATGATTATTGTAGCCGTATAAAGGTTGAAGAGGTTAAGGTTGCGATTCGTAAGATGCGAAGGGGTAGGGCGACGGGGCCAGATGAGATTCCCGTGGATTTTTGGAAAAGCTCGGGTGAGGCAGGTGTGAAGTGGTTAACCGAGTTGTTTGATGGTATTTCTAGAACGGCAAAGATGCCTGAAGCCTGGAGATGGAGCACGATGATTCCTTTATACAAGAACAAGGGCGATATTCAGAGTTGCAACAACTATAGGGGTATCAAATTGCTAAGCCACACTATGAAGGTCTGGGAGAGGGTAGTGGAGTTGAGGTTGAGACGGATCGTGCCTATTTCAGAGAACCAGTTCGGCTTTATGCCAGGACGCTCGACTACAGAAGCTATTCATCTCCTTAGAAGACTGGTGGAGCAGTACAGGGAAAGGAAGAAGGACTTGCACATGGTGTTCATCGATCTAGAAAAGGCGTATGATAAAGTCCCTAGGGAGGTCCTTTGGAGGTGCTTGGAGGCTCGAGGTGTACCCGTGGCGTACACCAGATCAATTAAGGACATGTATGAGAGGGCCAAGACTCGCGTTAGAACTGTGGGAGGAGATTCGGAGCACTTTCCCGTGTTGATGGGGTTGCACCAGGGATCGACCCTTAGCCCGTTTCTATTTGCCTTGGTAATGGATGTATTGACGCGGCAAATACAAGGTGAGGTGCCATGGTGCATGTTATTTGCGGATGATGTAGTTTTGGTGGACGAGACTCGCGGAGGAGTTAATGCTAAGTTGGAGGTTTGGAGACAGACCCTCGAGTCGAAGGGGTTTAGGTTGAGCAGGACCAAGACTGAATATATGGAGTGCAAGTTCAGTGAGGCGACTCAGGATGATGATGTAGAAGTGAAGCTGGATACACAGGTCATTCAAAAGAAAGGGAGTTTCAAGTACCTTGGGTCTATTATCCAAGGAAGTGGAGAGATTGATGAGGATGTCACCCATCGTATTGGTGTTGGGTGGATGAAATGGAGGCTCGCATCTGGAGTCTTGTGCGATAAGAAGGTGCCTACTAAACTTAAAGGCAAATTCTATAGAGTGGTGGTCCGACCAGCTTTGTTGTATGGAGTTGAGTGTTGGCCAGTAAAGAAAGCCCATATTCAAAAGATGAAGGTGGCGGAGATGAGGATGTTGCGAGGGATGTGCGGGTTTACTAGGAGAGATGGGATTAGGAATGAGGATATCCGAGATAAGGTGGGTGTGGCATCGGTGGAAGATAAGATGCGGGAAGCGAGGTTGAGATGGTTCGGCCATGTGAAGAGGAGAGGCACGGATGCTCCAGTGCGGAGGTGTGAGAGGTTGGCTATGGATGGGTACAGGAGAGGACGAGGTAGACCGAAAAAATATTGGGGAGAAGTGATTAGACAGGACATGGCGCAGTTGCAGCTTACCGAGGACATGACCCTAGATAGGAAGGTGTGGAGGACGCGGATTAGGGTAGAAGAGTAGTAGGTAGAAGTGGATGTAGGCTAGTAGGTAGGAGTGTTTATTTTCCTTAGTGTACCGACTGGTAATCGTAGTGTTACGCTTATAGTTTCTTGTTCTTGGATTCATCGTGGTAGTACTATGTGTCAGTGTCCTCTTTCTGTCTGTTTGTTGTTTGTTACTACATATGGCTTTCTACTGTCTCTTGTTCCTTTTATCTTGTTTTTACTATGTATCATTGATATGCCCTTTTTAGCCCTTTTTAGCCTTTTTGTTTTTTGTCTTGAGCCGGGGGTCTTTCGGAAACAGCCTCTCTACCTCACCTCTGAGGTAGTGGTATGGTCTGCGTACACTCTACCCTCCCCAGACCCCACGCTGTGGGAATACACTGGGTATGTTGTTGTTGTTGTTGTTGTTGTACAATAATTCCTTCACTGAATCTTTAAATAGTAACTACATGTTGGGTATTAATTAATAAATTACAGGAAGAACAAATCTGCATTGTGATATATGGTTCTAAAATTCCACACTACGATGACTTGTTCAAACTTTTTCACACCTATCTCATCTCAACAGCAAAAGTTAGAAAACATTCATCGTATGAAATACCACTACACACATTTGAATGGATTATTGATACATTTACCATCGTCGAGAAAGTTACAGAGAATAATGGAGAAGAAGAACCGTTGTCACTGCCTATAAAATTAAACACAATTTCTTTTACTGATATTCAAAAATAAGTTTCAGGGTTGAATTCGGTAAGTAAATACTACTCTCACTATTCTATTTATTTAAACACTTTGATCCTAACTTTACATCTGCATGATTTATCGAGACAGATCTATTGGCTGTTGTTGCGAATGTGGATCCATGAAATATCATGGTAGCCAAGATAAAAGATCACAAGAAGCTATTGTCATAGATGATAGGTAAGTAAAAAAACTTACATTCAATTTAATGATAAAATACATTTTTAACACTCCTTTAATTTCGCAGGAAAAAACCTTTCTTATTTTTCATCTGGGGAGAACTAGCGGACAATGATGGAACTCAACTACTGCAGCAACTACAAGAATATCCTGTGATTCTCGCTAAATGAATTTCTGTTTTTGACTTTAACAAAGGTATTGTGATATTTTTCTCTAGCACATGCATATAATATTATATTTAGCTTTATTCATCAATAAACATATCCTACGCAGAAATTCGATTGACAACAAAGTTTAACTCAACGATCCTGATCAATCCTCTGTACCCACAGGCAAAAGAATTGATCAAATGATATCAAATAAACTTTGTTCGCTCACCACTGCATTTCTGTTTATCTACGACTTCTACAAAAATAAAATATCACAATACCTACGGTTACATTGCAGGGCAAACGACAATAAGCAGATGTTAGTTGAGTACACTCTGAAAAGTTCAACCAAATCATCTTCTTCACTAAATGTTGCACCTTTTGAAGATGAAATAATCTCTATTTCAAGCATTTCATCACAATTTACTGTGCGCTTTCTTCTGGTGCTATATCTTATTATTGTTATAGTTTTATTGTGTAAACTAGCTAAATTGGTTGTTTGATATGAGTTCTCTACTTTACTTTTGCTACCTTTAGTTATTGATGGGTCTTCTTTTTTTAGTTTAATCTTTTCTTATTCTAAATTTATTTGTACTGTTCGGACTCTAACTGTTCATTATTTTCTTTCTAATGAATCATGTTTGTAAGTAGATGAAAGTTAAAAAAATGCTGCAATAAATTATAAAAATATGAATTTTGGACCTATAATTTTGTAAATTTAACGGGTTCAATGATAAGAATCTAAAGGTCAAATCGATTAAATTTATATCGTATGTTCGTCTTTTTCTGACCTTGTCAGCGACATAATGTTTACCTCTAGCTTAAGTCTTGATTAGCTTTTGTTCTATTTTGTGGTGACATATGTGTCTTGCTTTCCCAGAGATTTTAGAAATACTTTGACAAAATATTTTTTTTATTTTGTTGTAAATGCTTAAAAATTGAGTCTTTAGGTGATATGGTAATTTGGGTTTCACTTTGATGGCCTCTACCGACTATCTGAACTGTTGTTTTTGTTTTTGAAATTTTTTGAATTTTTAATTTGCTTAATTATTGTAATGAAAAATTATACTCTTTCTGTTTATTTCATTTTTATAATATTGTAATATTTGAAAAATTCAACTTCATATGAAAAATGGATGCTTTGCCGATGAATTGTGAACCTCTTTGTTCATTTTGGGATGGAGAAAGTAATAGGTAATTATTAAAGTGGGACGTAAAGAATATCAAATACATTAAATAGTGGCTGCATAAAATTAGGTAAGGTGATTGTCTACTTTTTCTTTTCCTTTTTTGGTTGTTGATGTGTTTTAACTTCTATTCAGCTCTAACAATCTACCTTTATTGGTGTGGCTTTGCTCAATTTTTGGATATTGTAGTTACTAACTACTACCTTTTGATAAATTTCTTAACAAGCTCAAACTTTTTATGTTGAAGGAGAAATATCGTTGCCAAGTGAATTTCAATATTTTTACATGCTTTTATGTTCAGAGTGTAAACATTTGGTACGAATAAAGCAAAAAAAAAAAAATTAATGTATAATCTGCAAGCTTCGCAAAATGTTGATTCCAAGGTAATAACAATTCTCATTCCTGCTAAACTATCGTTACACACATGTGATAAATCAAAATTATATTAAATATCATATTTCATAAAAAAAAATTACTCCAAAAAATAATATTGCAGGTGTGAATTTGAAGTTGAAATCACAGATGCAAGCGGAACAACAACAACAATAGTATCTGAGAAATTCGGTGAAACAATGCTCTGAACAAATATATGAAACGACCGTTATCAAGGTGCAAACAAATATAGTATTAAAATTGCTTCTGTTTAAAAGAAATTAACCCATAATCTTTAAAGTTATGATCTTACAACCTTCAAACTTCTTTATGCAGAAACAATTGTTACCTGTTGAGTATATCCGAGAGAACTTATTGCAGAAATGGTTTAAAATTTACTTGCAAAAGTCACTATTCTGGACACCGAATAGAACACCTGATTCATTAGTCATTTTATCTTACAGCCAAAAACAAACCATGTTTGATTTGCCGCAACCTTCAACACCAATAATCATTGGCGAGAGAACTAAGAGAAAGATAGAATCCATAACTTCTGCAGAAGAATATGCTACTTCATCAATAACAGATGCTCCGTCGATCAAAAAATAAAAAATACAAGTATTGACACCGGCACAGAAAAGGTTAGCTGAAATTCGAAAACTTAGAGTTGCAGGCTACTTTCTTTTTCCTGTTATTACTATTTGAAAATTGCATATTTTGAAATCTTTTCACACACTCATTAAAAATTTGTTCTTTCTATAAATCAGGAAGTAGATTTCGAGCAAAGTGAAGACTGCCTGAATACTAGTATCTGTGGATATTTTTTGATATCCTATAGTAGCTGTAGCACAATGGTTGGTTGTGTAAATAAGACTGCATGAATACTAGCATCTGCGGATATTTTTTGATATCCTATAGTAGCTGTAGCACAATAATTGAAACACATTTTGATGCAGTTGTTAACTGCAATACAATGTTCTGCATTTTGTGTAAATAAGTGTGCATACTGCCTATTTGTATATACTTATCAATATTGAAAACACTTATTTTTGCTGCTGCAACACTTACAATCTAAACACATTTCTTGCAGTTCACTAGAATATAATCTTCCATATTTTTGTGTAAGCTATGTGTCCCACTTCCTTGTAATTACAAATAGTTCTTGTGAGTTAATAAGCAACCTTGATAATTTTGTTTATGTTGGGACCGAACATCGCCCGGGCTTTCCTTACTAGTATATATATAGAAGGGATTAAAGTTCATCAATCATTACTAAATAAAATATATACATACTACATGGGTTCTTGATAATGTGCTAAGTGGAAGCACTATATACTTACTTTACTTGTTGTCCGCTCTCTCTATTTTCACGTGGAAGTAAAGGTGACACACCAATTCATATTTAATCTCATTATGTATACATTCGGGTATTGCATAGGTTCGTGATAAAATAAATATAACTTTTGAATATATCATAATTAATAGAAAATCACTTCAAACAAAACCTTATTATATTATAATAATAATTTTTTTAACATAACTAAGTTTACTATCTTCGTTAAAATATTAATAATTTATAAAACTCTTATAACGTAACTGCATACCCAAATACATCATAACAAACGTATTTTTTTTCATAAACATTTAAAATATTTTAGGAAGGCAATAAAAATATAACTTTTTTTATCACGTTCAACTTTTAAATTAAATATTTTCAAATACGCGTAAATGGCCGGAAGGGTCATTACAATCTTACTTTGTGATAATTTCAAATATGTACAATAAACTAATTAGTTTACAACAAATATAGTCAAATTTTCTTTACAAAAAAAAAAATAGTCCAAAAATAAACTGGCTACAAAAAAAATAGCCGCATGTATATGTAATGTATCGATATTGTATAAAAGTTTTGTAATGTATCAATATTGTTTAAATGGTGTATAAACGTGTATCGATATTGTATAAATAATTATATTATGTATATGTAATGTATCGATATTGTATAAATAGTATATAATGATAATTCTATATATTTTAAAATTGATAATTTGAAAGAAACTCAACTCCCAAAAATGAAAAATCAGAGCTTTCATCTCATAAGAGAAATAGTGTGAAGAATTCAGCATATGGGTTTAAAGAAATTTGGGTCAATTCAGTTTTGATTGATCTCCAATGGCAAGACACAGTATCAAACGGGTCAACCACAGCCTCTGAAATTCAATATCTATTTCTCCCATTTTAGCTCCGTAATTTTGAGATCTAGCTTCCATTTAGCACAAAAATTAACCCCAAAAGTTCAATCTATAGTCAAATTTGTACAGTTCCTTGAATTCTGATAATAATGCTGCAAACTCCAAGAGGAACTTCTTAACAAACCCCACAAATTCGAGTCAATGAGAAAAGGAGATATAGAAGCTGAGCCAAATAAAAGTATTTTAAGACTAAGTGAAAATGAAACTTTCAAAATACTTTTTCTTTCTATACTTTTTCCTTAATATTATTCTTATACACCCTACTAAATACTAAACAAGTCATTTGATTGGAAATAGAATTAATTATTCCACCACATATATAGAATAACTTATTCAATAGGGGTCGTTTGGTGTGAGGGATTAAAATAAATAGTCATGGGATAAAAAAATAGTCTAGGGATAACTTTTTGATATCTTGTTTGGTTGCCATGTTTGGGATAACTTATCCCACCATTTATACCATAGTGATGGGATAAGTTATCCCATATATATGGTGGGATAACTTATCCCAGGATAGTTAATCCTGGGATAACTTGTTCCCAACCAAACGACCCCTAACTATGATATAAGTGGTGAAATAAATAATCTCACCATATGCATCACACCAAACAACCCAGGATAAAAGTTTGAAAAACTAGTGGAGTACTTTTGTAGCTGTACAGAACCAAGAATTACCTCTAAAAGATAAAGAAAAAAATTGGGAAACTAGTAGAGCAGCTCAAGAAATGAGCTCTAAAAGTTCAAAATCCCCGACAATGGCTATGAGCGAAAAGTTACCTGAAGAAATCATAGCAGACATACTCATCCAGTTGCCTGTAAAGTGTGTAGGTCAATTCCGGTGCGTTTCAAAGCAGTGGCGTTCTTTTCTTTCAGACCCAAAATTCATCAAAACTTACTTCACTTTTCATGAACAAGTTAAGCTTATTCTTATCATGTTTCTCTCTCTCTTCACACAAAATGTCACTTTTAATCCTAACCCCCAAAATGGAATCGATGCCATTTCAACTAAGCTTAATTTTCAGGAGAAATGGAAGACAGTTGTTGGATCATGTAATGGCTTGGTATTGGTGTTGAATAAGGAAGATGTCTTATTTTTAATAAACCCCACAACCTTAGAATACCTTAGAATTCCAAACTCTCCTCTGGCTCTTCCTAAGTATGGTACCTCTGATGCCATGCTCTTGGGTATGATACTGCTAATGATGATTATAAGGTGATTACTCTTTCTTATTATGAAGATGTAGATGATGGTGAATTTTTCTGTACTTTTGTTGATGTCTATTCTGTCAGAATAGGTTTTTGGAGGAGACTTGAGAGTTTATCTCATTGTGGTGCAAATCCAGTGCTCCATTCTGGAATTTTCGTAAATGGGGCTTTGCATTGGTTGGCTGCTAAAAATGATCGTCCTCCATCTGTGGTTTTTGCTTTCGATCTAACCAATGAGAAATTTTTCAAGGTTCCAATTCCTACTACTCGTATGCAGTTTTCTGATTTTGTGGCTCTTGGAGGGTGTCTTTGTTTGTTGTTTACTACAAAAAATGGACACAAAATTGATGTTTGGATGATGAAAGTGTATGGGGTTGCAGCGTCTTGGACAAAATTTAGTGTTACAAGAAAGACTTGCCCTTATGGTTTCAAACCCGCGTGTTGGATGCGCCTGGGAAAGAGAAGTTGATTATCTACAATAAGAAAGTGAAACGGTGCAGAGAGATGAATGTTGATGGAATAATTTCTAAGTATGGAAGGACTACGACTTTCATGGAGAGTCTTGTCTCTCCTATGATTGGCAAAGGAACTGAGGGTGACTCTATCGCTTGATGCAGTATTCTGAGATGATGATGTTGTACTCAGGTATTATATCAATATTTTCATGATTTCTTATTCATTTTTGATGTATTTTGCATAGTATTTTTTATTTGGTCCTCATATTTGGTTCAATAGGAATCATAGAGTTTTATGAATGGTAATTTTGTTGTCCTCGTCGAGTTGTGTAAATGATAGTTCTCTTGTCCTCTTAGAGTTTTGTGATGGTAATTCTTCAGTCCTGAAGAAAATATACAGTGATCAACTGTATTACATGGAAAGGAAAAAACTCGAGTTTGTCGCTTGCACTAATTCAACATCATAAATATTGGTGCTTTGAGGGGGAAAAAATAGTTATTTTTAAGCATGTGTTCTCTTGAAAAGAATAGTTTCCTGATGTTTTGAGTCGTGAGTTAGTCTCACGATGGACTAATGTAAGTTTATATGGCCATTTCTGTGCATACTGCTTGTAACCAATCTGACTGTATAAGTCTTAGATAGTTACTCAAAATACAGAAATAACATCTTATGTTACTGCCTGTTTGATTGTGTAATTGTCAAGATCAATCTCTACATATATAAAGATCAAGATTGGCTAGTACTATCTATCTATCTACTGTTTTCTAAAAGTGGGAAGCTTCAAATTCAAAAGGGTGAAAAGAAAGGAAAAGGAAAAGTTAGTGACTTAGTTGATTCTGCATATTGCCCATTGTTTCAGAGAATGTAGATAAAAAACTTTCAAAATTTTGCAATAATTTCTTTACTACCTCAAACAAATCTTATCTATAATTTACTATTTCTCCATGGTACTACATTTTAATTAAAAAGTTGAACAGAAATCACCAGCAACTACAATAAAGGGAACCTCAAACAGTCAAAAGCATTGCTATATTTTTTAAAATGCACTTAATGGCAGAAGATTGCTTAAATTATATTTTTACAACATGCCTAATCATCTTACAAGTGTTTATATTATTTCTTTTATATCCCACTTAAGTGATTGCTCTGCTGCAATTTTGATCAATTTGCTTGAAGTCTTGAAGAGCTCTAGTCTCTTGGAGTTTTGCTTCTACATCCTCAATCTGGATTTAACCAGTTAATATCTAACGAGGCTAAAGTAAGATGATTTTATCCGTGTTGAAGGATAATCACTCTCTATAGCCTCTATCTTTGCTGGCTTGCTTCTCTCATATCTCATTCCATATTATAGGTTCCATCTTCGTGTCTCTTCGGAGATTTTAGTGTTTATGTTTCATGGTTCTTTGTGAATTTTACTAAGTTTTGTTTTTGTTTCCCCAATTATTCTTCAGTTCTAGAAAAAACTAGACTTTGTGCGGCTTCTGTGATTAACCTGCATCTTGACAGATTATCCTATTGATTCAGTTTATCTCTTAGCTGATCTAAAACGTTTGTGTTGAAATTCTGAAGTTTGCTTTTGGATTTTTCAGAAAACATGGTGCATTCTAGAACTTGAAATTCCAAAACGTGTACCAAACCTAAATTGACTTTTACACTTACCAAATTTTCCAGAAATTTTGATGTATAATTCTGTCAACAATGCAGGTTTTCTATCTTACCTTATTAGAAAGAAGAAAAGAACACAATGCAAGTTTTCTCCTTGTAAATATTAACAGTTATTTTTTAAGTGTCACACTCTTATCGCGTGTGCAGAAACTTCTAGCGTAAGAAGCAGACTTTAAGCTAGACACCTGCTAGTTAGTGGTTCGGCATATTTTTCATCTTATACTACCAAATCCCGAAGCTCTTTTGAGCTCTTGATGCAGAAATATGTTGTTATTTTCTGCTTCATTTATTTGCCACAATGAGATGATTTGTCGCTGATTGTCTTGCTTTTCCTGTAATTTGCATAGGAACGCTGTGGTAACAACTTTGATAAGTAACAGTTTTAGCAGTATTATGAAGGTTACACTTTTTAGCCAAATCTGTTGCTTATTAATGAATGAATAGTGCTAGTTTTCATACTTATTCTTCTGAAGCTGCTATCATATTACCACATATAGTCTACAGAGGTGTTGAGTGTACAGGGGTTGCATATGCATATATCTGTTAAGTTTAATGCCACATAATACCATTTGACACTTGTTTTGTGCCTTGTGCAGGGATATATATATCTGCTTCGATGGAATAGATTGTTAGAGAACTTGAATCGAGTCACAGAGCCTGGATCTCAATATATTTTAGTTCTTAATATTTTATTTATGGATACTATTTCAGATCAAGGAGAGGTGTGGAAGTAGACTTGCGTTTTGATTTTGTGTATTGTCAGGGGGGAGGGATTTCGATAGTTGTTTGTTCACATCGTAGTTGAACACCTCTGTAGCTTTTATGTCTAAACAGATTTTTAGCTTTGCTATGTTGCAGCATAATTGTGCTTGATTATTTGTGTTTCTGGCTGGAAAAATGGTACATATTCCTTATTGCATATATAGTAGACATGCGGCTCTCTCACAAACTGATCCTTCTAGCCAAATGAGCCTGATCATAACAAGCTTCCATGCAATTACAACTTCCAATCTTAGACATTACTATGTGATTGAACAGCATTCAGATTACGTGAGTGATGGGAATATACACCTCATCAAGACAGCCATCACCTGTGATAGCATGTTTTACTTCTTGCAATGGCTTTGGTTTTGCTGGTGAATGACCAGTAATTTACCTTAGAATTTCAAGAAAATTCCTTCCCCTGTTGGGATTGACCCACCAAATTTGTGCTATATATCCCTGTAACTTGCATCGAAGATATTAAGCGATATCTAGTTTATTATGCTACACAAGTGTTCTAAGCATTGAAACTAACTATACCCGTTGCATGTAAAAGGTCTCAAGAGAGCTAACTTGTACTTGAAGACAATTCGAAAGCCAAAAGATAACTAGGATACCCCTTCAAGACTACCAAAATAGAACATAAATTGCTACCATGCCAAGTAGATGGTTGTTCAGTGTTCAGTTATCCCATCAGAATAGACCGTAATTGAGGTGAACCGATACAGTTGGCGAAAGATTCTGAACTCACATTGCATAAATGAACAGAATGCATGCTTTACTTTCAGAACCCAGAGGCCAAAACTAGATAACATGCTATTCATGTGCATCTAACAAAGTGGAACAGAGCCCTCCAGAGAAGCTTCCATGACTCCACCAAACAAAAGCTGCAGGGCCTGGTTTCATAAGCTCGATGAAAGCACCAATCAATCAACTATACCTTGATCTCAGACTAGCTGGGGTGCTGTATGAACCCTCTGTATCCAGTTCGCTCTGTTTGCACAGTTGCAAACTCAATAATATAAAAGAACAAAAAATAACGCTGAAACTAGACAATTTCCTGGCAGACATGAAAACATGGACACTAATACTACTCAAATCTAGGGGATAGCCAGATTTCATATAATGGATCTTCACGATAGTACGCGCAGTGGTAGGAATCATCCTTCCTGCCACTATCAAAATGGATCTTCACGATAGATACTCTTCAAACTGTGAAACCTCTAATACACTTCTAAATAATTTGTGAAATGCCTTGTCAAAGAAATAGAGGAACCCTGCAGGCCTGCATGAAGTTCCTATTAGGTTGGCCAAGTCAACTTTGGCTATATGGCTTTGCCCTTGTTTGACAGGATGTGCAGTTTGCATAATAATTACCAGCACAGTTACTTCTCCAAAAAAAAAAGATTAGCAGCATATGAGGCACTCATTAACAGCGCACTGAATGGTATTCCGACATACATGCTGTCTCTATTTCCCGTACCTACGAAGATCACTAAACAGAGCAATTCTTTTATGGGAAGAAAATGCTGATAGAAAGAAGCTACACCTGGTTAGGTGATCAACAGTGATGAAACCGCAAATATAGGGAGGCCTCGTAGTTAAGAACTTAAGGCTCCATAACAAAAGCCTTCTTGTTCAGATGGTTGTGGAGGTTCAACAATGTAAAACAGTGCTATTAAAAAGGGATAGAAGGTGAGAATATATATTAGTCTAGTAACCTGCAAAGACGGAAGCACTGCTACTGCTTTAATGCAACTAACTGGAATCTCCATTTCAAAAGAAACCTTCAGGATTGTGAACTAGAGAGTGCAAGCATGCTCGTAAATAGTTTGGACAGTATCGTGTTAACGGGGAACAGATCTGATTCTTTGATATGGATGCAAAGAAAAATGGAATTTTCACAGTTAACTCTAGCTATGATTGGCGATGTAAAGTAGTGCAGTTAGGAAGGCCACGATGGTCCTAGAAGCTGTTATGGAGAACTTATGCCCCAACAAAAGTGGCTGCCTTTGGAGGGATAGCAATTAATGAAGCTTGCCTTACACATGAAAAACTCCAAAGGAGGGGAATACAGTTTGCAGTGTGTTATTATCTTTTGAAACTCTACTTGTCTACAGCATTTATTTTCTTGGTGTAAAAGGAAAACTGTAGAGGGATTAGAGAATATAATGGAATTCGTGAATTCCTTATGTAGTCGAAGGTTGAAATCCATAACTCTTTTGGTAAACATGACAGGTACCTACTTGGTCCTATTGACATCAATAAAATTTTACATTTTCCTATATCACCAGGACCCCTCTGTAACATTCCTAGACTGATGTTCAAGGTTTTAAGCATACTTTGGTCCTCCTCTTCTCATAAGCACATTTTCGGTTTAAAGTTCCACTGTGAGAGAAACTTGAAGCAGAATGTGGCAGTATTATAATTGACCAAGAAGGTAACTGAAATGAACTATGTGCAGCAATAAGAACCCATCCTTCAGCGGCATCCAATACAAAATGAGAACAAGCAAAGTTTATAACCTTAAAGAAGGAAGAGCGCACCAAAGCCATTGCCTCCAAAATCATAATGACACCCAAAGATGAGCACGGAAAACATATAATATGAATACAATTATGCCTCCCATTGAAATTTATATAACTTAAAAAGATTATGTCACAAAACACTATGACAAATGAAGGAATACAATAACCAGTGCTCTAAGACAGGCATAAATAACAAGTACATCGTGGCACATATCGTGATCAAATGGTACAAAAATTTAAGGTAAAAGGGCATCCCAATCTTGATCTTAATGCATGATCCCTTTCATATGCATTCAAGAAGGTAATACCTTGATAGCTTTAAATGGAGGGTGAAGTAATCCAAGCTCATCATTCACTTCAAGTGGATTGTTTGTTTCATTCCGTATTCTCTTCACTCTCCTACTACCAAGTGATTTATGAGTGAAACCATACATCTGCAGGATCTGGTTGTCACCAAAGTTGAATGCCCGATCCATTTGCTTCAAGCACCTCTCTACCGAATAATCTCCAAACTTTGCACAAGGTTTGCAACCCACAAAGTGAGTAACAAGTGGCCACCTATGGTCACCAAGACCAGGGTGGTAATTCTCAATCATCTCTTCATATCTATCTACCAGAATTCCCCAGTAACCGTGCAAGTAATAAGCATTCTCAAGATACACCTTATCACCCCATATCTCCTTCTGAGTTGCCAATATATATACCATTGCAGACTGATCATCAGCTTCAAAAACTGGTCTATTTAAAAGCTCCCGAGTAAGAAGCTCCCCAGCTTCATCCCTCATCTTTCCCTTTGGTCCCATAGGTGCCAAAACATCAAGCAAATCCAAAGACCATTGAGTATTTCTCAATAAGAAGCTACCAGTATTCAAACCAATCCAATTCTTCTCATCATAAACCATATGATTCCATCCATGCAACACAAGATTAGCATCTTTATACCTCTCCCATGGCAGCTCAAAAGCCATATCAGTAAACATAGCATCACTATCCATCCACCACAAGAACTCAACCTCAGGATGTGAAAGCAAAAGCTTCCTAAGCAAAGGCAATTTAGCCCAAAATCCAGACATTTCAGCATCAAGCAAAGCCATATTGTAAAAAATCTCAACCCCATGAAGCCTACAGTAATCAATCTTGTTCTTTATTGACTTCAACAAGTAATGATCACCAATTGGATTGTCACATGGCTTAGGAGATGAACCAGTAACCAACAACACCCTTGGCTTAGTTGGTCCTAAAAAACTAGGGAAATTAGGATTGTTTTTCAACCACTCACCTCTTTGCTCATCCCAATCTGTTATTTTTGGACCAAGAGCATAAGGTTGATTTGGATCTCTCTTAAACTCAGGCTCACCATCATCCTCATCAACTAATATCTTCTTTAAATCAAAAGTAGCATAATTATTACTATCTGATGATGATGCACCATCAGTAGTTGCAGTGTTTGCGGATACCTGTTGTTGTTGTGCTTCTTCAAGAACGCGTCTGGGCTCAACGCGCTTGCGGTAATAGCTAAATGTATCACGAATTTCCTTCAAATCTTGGCCAGGAGTACCAAATCTTCCAGCACCCAAATTACCTCTAAGGACAATAACGGTAAGGAACAAACACAAGAATGTAAGCTTACCATTCTTGACAATTCTCCTGACTTGCCATGCTCTCCGAGCACTCAGAAATCGATCTAGCATCTTTTCCTTCAAATACCCACAAGCTGAAAATGGAATAAAATTCAAATCTTGATGATTAAAAATCAAATCTTGAAAAGTTTTACACAAAAATGGAAAGTTTTGATATTGATTTCATTGCTGGGTATAGAAAAAAGGGGGAAATATGGGGGTTGAATAATGGAGATTTAGAGAAAGATCTGATGGGTGGGTTTATGAGGAAGAAAGGTGTCGGTGGAAAGAGTGATGGAGGAAATTGGGTAAAGGTAGATGTGTAAAAATGGAGATGAAGATGAAAAATAAGGAAACAATGTACCCCTTTCCCATTCCGACAAGGTTTAAACACAATATTAATATTTTAATATATGAATATTAAAAAATAGATTACTTTAATCATTTAATATGATGATTAATTAATTAATTAATTACAGTCTGGTTGATAGTCACTTGATACTACGCGTAGTGGGAGAGTAATGCTGTGCTGTTTTCATTTTCATTTTCATTTTTATTTTTTATTTTATTCTTGGGCTAGTACACAACAAGTTTTATTAAAATTCAACATAGATGGTAGACCCCATGAAACATTTGTCTTTCTAAGATTATGACATGTTTCTCGAGTAATTTTTATAGAAAAACAGATTGTTGTTTCTTGCACATTATATTATTTTACTTTACATAAAAAGAAGGTAATTACTTCCTCTTCCACTATTTTCAAAATTACTTAATATACTGTTCAGATACATTATTATAAACATTCACACCACTCAAATACATCACTACAAGCATTCAGATACATAATTTTATCTCGAATACATTGCATAAGGCATGTATTCGCTGTCCAAATACATGGTTTAGTTTTAGATACATCGCATCCGCATGTATCTGAGAGATTACAACATGTATCAGCATGTATTTGAAAAGTTACACATATATCCGCATGTATTTGATACACGCGATGTATCTGAGCAAGTTTTTAATAAGGTGTGATATATTAAGTAATTAAAATAAAGTAGTGGAGAATTGATAAATATAATAAGGATGTTTAGCTCTTTATATAATTTTTCCTAAAAAGAAATTGTGGAAGATATACGGAGCAGTTTAGTTGGCCATCTAATTATACGAGACTTTTAGTAGGCCTTTGGCTATATAATTTAAATATTTTTATTTTATTTGAAATTGATGGAGTTAAAATTGAAAATAGAATTATGTTTGATTATATCTTTTATAAAAAATATTAAAATAACATTTATATTTGAATGTAATTAAATACAATTTAAAGTGAAAAGTAAGTTGAAAAACATGTTATAAGTTTTTTTCCAACTTTAAAATACAATTTTAAGTTGAATTTGAAATTTTTATGATCAAATATCAATTTTCAAATAGAGTGAATAATTTTTATGGTAAATGAGTTTGTTGGCATTTTTAATATTTTCTTGGTAATGAGTGTTGTGCGTATTTATTAATGCATAGATTGTTACATGGCTAATAATAATGTAGAGATTATTATATGACGAGATCAATAATATATGCTCTGTTTATTTCATTTTTTGTATTTCACTAGTTACTATTTAAAGAGTTAAATGATATTCTTTTGATTATATTTTTAAAAAATATTTAACTATCATGATATATGGTACTTCTTATAACTTCTAGATATGCAATTAGTACTCTTTACATTACTATATATAGTTACTTATAAGTTTTTGATAAAATAAAAAAGGTTTAATTAAAGGCTCAATGCATAATTAATTTTTTAAATTTGTAAGATATTTCATTTAAATATTCAAACTAAATATTTTTTCAATTGATCACCTCAATTCCTAATAAAATATTTTAATTAGATATTTTCGGTTCAATTTTTAAAAAAAATTGTGTGTGCTCCCATTCGTCTATTAGGTAGTTAAATTAACCACGTAAAATATATCATTTCCTTTAATTATACTCATTTCACCTCAATAAGATGTAAAAGTCTCGGCATTTCTACTTGAGGTTGATGCGTATAATTAAAGAAGATGAAATATTTTATGTGGTTAACTTAACTATTTAATAGATAAATGAAACATGCGTAATTTTTTTAAAAATAAAATAAAATGAATCGAAAGTATCTAATGGAAACGCTTTATTAGGAGTTGATGTGTTTATTGAAACAAACTTAAATAAAGTGTCTAAATAAAATATTCCAACAAATTTTAAGGGCTGACTATGTAATTTTAATTAACGATGAGAAAATTAGGCAAAGTGATCATTCAGTCATAATTTTTACCAAAACAACTCAACTACTTTACTACTAGATATACTTATAGCCTTATTTTCCTCGGGTATTTCGGATAAGAATGGTTGGGAGGGTGGTTGCCCTGTGTTTCGCCAAAGTTTCCTCCATTATTAAGCTTTTGTTTGTGTGGAGAAAATTGATTTGAGCTGGGAGATTTGAGCTAATATTTATTGATATTCGTAATTGAAGAATTTTGAAGCTCAGATTTTAAAATTTAATCTGCCCAAATATAAATTATTTCGCGTGAATAATATCAAAAGAATTGAAATTGAAAGGAGCTCATATTTATAATTTGAGACGGTTTAGAGTAGATTTGAGCTGAATATCCATTGAAATCTGCTATTGAAGAGTTTCGAACTTCAAATTTTAAAACCTAAACGTGAATCGTTTCGAGTGAATAATATCTCAAAAAAATCAAAACATCAAGAGGAATTCATATCTAAAATCTTAGACTGTTTATAGGAGATTTGAGATGGTCGAGATTGAGGGGAAAAAAAGTCAATCCGTTGAGGAAGATGGATTGTTGTATCTATATATTGTATAACAACATATAAATATTGTATAACAATATATGTATATATATATATATTTAAATAATTAAACATCATATATACACGATTATATATTATTTATATATATAATATAAATAAAATGTCACAGCCCACGAATTAGGGGAGTCACATGGATTCGGGTAATCGGATCTACGCCGGCTGTTATTGCACACACATGCATCACAGCCATGTAATTGTGTACTATACTCGCTCCAATTCGAATATTCCAATCAAGGATTCCTCCGAAACTTTTTAATTTAAATAAAGAAATTTAAAATTTAAATGCACTAAATAGAATTTTATGATTTTAAATTAAAAATATATAAAATTTATTGAAATATTTTTTAATTTTGTTATTTTATATGTCAGGTAAGAAGTTAGGATTAAAAATTTGTTAATATACAAAAGTCCGCAAAAGTAACACTCACTAGGCACATCTAATGATATCATAATCGGTCTGATTATGCAATAAACAACGATCGGTCCAGGCATTGACGTGTTTTAATTAGTTCGTTTATAATAAATAATAATAAACTAACAACCGGCAAAGAAATGGAAGTTTCTGTTTGACATTAAATAGCACACATGCATTAATTTTTTTATTTTTTATTTTATGTGGATTGCTGATTGCATAATTCATATAGGTCAAATATCTAAGGCTTATTACATAGATTTTTAAATTTATCAATAAAATTTATTCAGATTCTCAAATTATGATTTGTTTCCATTAAGCATTTAACATATAATAAAGTGTTCATATTAAATATTTTTTATTTAAATTATGGAAAAAATTAGACATTTTTTCAAGCGTTAGTTAGATATAAATTAACCAAATAAATTATATCATCACCTTTAATTATATACATTAGTCTCTTTTAGAATATGCATGAACTTTTATAACTTATTAAGATTAATGCGTGCAATTAATGATATGACATATTTTAAGTGGTTAACTTATCAATAAATGGACACTTTAAAACATGTGCAAAACTTTTTTCAAATTCTGAACCAAAAGTATCTAATAGGACCCCTTATCATATGTTCAAGGACTTAACTGAAACAAATAGTAGTTCAAGTGTTTGAATGAAATTTATAACAAATTTTAAAAAAAAATTCTAGATGGATTAAGCCAATATATTAATTATACTAAACACTCTTATAATATGACTTAGTAACTAAATATGTTCTCTGTATTTCAAAAACAAACACTTGTAATCCATATACTACATAAATCTCAGGAAATTACATGGGGTGTCTCTTTAAGGGAGTGGTCTTCAATTTTTGCCCCCCATAAGAAAAGTATTCAAGGAATACCCTCTTTCACCTTTAGGTATACTTGAAAGTACCGTTTTGCCCTTCACTGCCTATTCTTCACACGCGTCTGTTTTAGTCGCTTTTCTTCTTTTTCTTCGGATCTGTTTCAGTCGTTTTTCTTCTTCTTCGCCTCTATTTTTTCTTCTTCTTCGCCTCTGTTTCAGTCGCTCCGTCATTCTCTTTTATGTGATTTCTCTCCGTTTCTCCAGTTGTCTCTGGTCTCTCTTCTCTCTGCCTACCAAATTTCTCTATAGTCCAATATGTTCAGTTCATCTCCTCATCCTATCAATGGAACGAAGAAAGAAGATTGTGAGTTTAACTGTAAGTGTTCGTATTCCATTGTTCTTGTCATTAATTTTTTTATGTTATTTTATTTATTGTGTTGTGTTATTTCTCTAGGTCTAACTCTTACCTTTGAGACAACTGTTATGGCTTATCTATTAAATAAAACACAAATATTCTAGTGTCAATTATTGCCTTATCTGGCAAGGGAATAGAATAGAGATCATGTCTAACTTGTTCTCTTAAAAAGTCTTTTTGGCTACGCTTGCCTTGAAGGCAAGATTTGTAGAGCATCTTATAGGTAAAAACACAATCTGAAAGCATCAACTCTTGCCCATGGGGCCTAGCTTGTTCTCTTAAAAGTCTTTTGGCTAATCTTGCCTTGAAGGCAAGAGTTGTAGAGTATGTTATAGATAAAAACACAATCATGGTAGCATCAACTCTTGCCCATGGGACCTAGCTTGTTCTCTTAAAAGTCTTTTGGCTAATCTTGCCTTGAAGGCAAGAGTTATAGAGTATGTTATAGGTAAAAACACAATCATGGTAGCATCAACTCTTGCCCATGGGGCATAGCTTATTCTCTTAAAAAGTCATTTGCCTAAGCTTGCTTTGAAGGCAAGAGTTGTAGAGCATCTTATATGTAAAAACACAATCATGGTAGCATCAACTCTTGCCCATGGGGCATAGCTTGTTCTATTAAGTCCTTTGGCTAAGCTTGCCTTGAAGGCAATATTTGTAGAGCATCTTATAGGTAAAAACACAATCTGGAAGCATCAACTCTTGCCTATGGGGCCTAGCTTGTTCTCTTAAAAGTTCTTTGGCTATTCTTGCCTTCAAGGCAAGAGTTGTAGAGTTTGTTATAGGTAAAAACACAATCTGAAAGCATCTCTTAAAAAGTCTTTTTGGCTAAGCTTGCCTTGAAGGCAATATTTGTAGAGCATCTTATAGGTAAACACAAATCTGGTACCATCAACACTTGCCCATTGAGCGTAACTTATTCTCTTAAAAGTCTTTTGACTAAGTCTATCCTTTATATAGAGTATCTATTAAATGAAGACACAAGTCATGTTTTTTTTTTTTATAAAAGGTTATATTTTTTTGATGTATTAAGTGGCTTGTTTTCTGCAGAAAGAACACCAACTTTTTGAGTTTGAACATTGGTTTGCTGCAAAAGGTGCTTGGGGTGGAGATCCAAACTATAAAACTGTTATTAGGTCATTCTTGACCGAATCACAGATGAAGATACTGAACCGTGGAGTATTTGATAACTTCATGAAATTTGATGACATAAATATTAGTTGGAATTTGCTGCATTGCTTACTGCTCTCGCAAATTTCTTGCGATGATGATAGGTTAATTAGATTTAGGGTTTTTAATCATGAATGCACCTTTAATTCTGAGGCGTTTCAGTTAGTAACTGGGTTAGCTGTTTGTGCGGGTGGTATCTACCATGCCAAATCGACTTTTAAACCGTTATTTTCTAAATCATCATGCGATCACATTGTGTGAGTTGCATGCATTTATCAATATAGATTCAACCATCCGTGGATCATGTTTTTTGGATAGCGACAGTGATGTTGTAAAGATTGTTGAACTATACATAGTTGAAAAAGTTATGTTAGGTCATTCTGAAGATTGTAGGACCTATTTTAAAAACACAATCTGGTAGCATCAACTCTTGCCCATGGGGCCTATTTTCTTGTCTAAAGTGAGGAAAGTTCAAGATTGAAGAGGACAGTTTAGTTTGTACTAGTACGTACCTCGGCTAATTTACTCGATGATATGTGAGGTGCAAATGCGCAAAATATTAGGCTGCTTCCTTTAATGAAAATGATATTTATTTTAATAGTTAATTTTTTTGTTTCAGCACTTGGATGTTATCTTCTACTATTTGAGGAAGAAGGCCAAATATGAACCTGGTCTCATTAATTTCACTACAACGAACTTTATATTTGATAACAAACTTGTCGCTTTCTATAAGGACTTTGAAAAAAATCAGAAAGATTTCTCTGTCATCCCCGAAAAATATCAACTCGAGGAGTATATTAAAGGCTTTATTTGCGATGCAAATGTAGCGTGGCACAAGGTTGACCACGTGTTCTTTTCAATTTATGTTTCGAGGGGAGGTGCTGGAATGAGACATTGAATTTTGGGAATATTTACCTTCAATAACTGATGCATTTATGTTTATGACTTCAATGGTGTAAATCGTCATCGTGAAAAAAGTATTAAGAAGATGGTATTACATTACAATATATTGATACCATACTTTTTGGAAAGAGCCAATTTATATGTTGAGAAGGACATTGACAAATCTGCTTGTGGCGATTTCGAGATTGAATTGGTTGATGACCTGCCACAACAAATCAATTAGTATCTTTTTCTATATATTTTTTAAATCTTCATTTTGCTTCACTTTTTTTTACTGATATACTTCCACAACAATTTCATGTATAATATACTTCTTCTCTTCTTTTTTTTTACAGTGATTGTGGAGCATTTGTTGCCGTCTTTGCTGAATACTTTATTCATGGTAAGAAAATTCCAAAAGAACTTGACATTGGAGTAGTTCGCATCAGATATGGAGCTCTGTTATGGGATTATGGAAGGAAAAAATAAGAAGTTGGTGCAACAATCGAGACTATAAAAAAGTTGACAAATTCTTCAGGAAGAGGAAGAGGGGATATGAGGAAAAGTAGTTTAATTTTTTTAGTTTTAACATAGACACCTATCAAGGCTTTTTGATTGACTTTGTTGTATTGATGCGAAAATGTAAAGTACAGATAGTTTTTGAAAATTGTATTGTCCATTTTTGATGCGATAATGTGAAGTACAATGATGTTACTAATCTGGGGGTATGTCTTCTTATAGTTTTTTTTTTTTTTGAATTTTTAAAGCATGTGAACTAAATTTTGCCTCTAAGGCAGCAGTTATAACATACCTCATAACTTAAGATTCACTGAAAATGATGTAAATTATTGCCTATGACTCATCTTAAAAAACTCATAATTAATTGAATCATATCTATTAACAATCTTGTAGCATCAATTTTTGCCCATGGGGCATAACTTGTTCTTTTGGGCTAAGTCTTGCCTCTAATGCAAGAGATGTAGAGTATCTATTAAATAAAGACAGAGTCTTGTACCTTCAACTCTTGTCCATGGAGCGTAATTTGTTCTTTAAAAAAAGTCTTGCCTCTAGGGCAAGAGATGTAGAGTATCTATGAAATAAAGATAGAGTCTTGTACCTACAAGTTGCGCCCAGTCTTGCCCATGGGGCGCAACTTGTTCTTTTGGGCTAAGTCTTGCCTCTAAGGCAAGAGATGTAGAGTATTTATTAAATAACGACAGAGTTTTGTACCTTTAACTCTTGCCCATGGGGCGTAAGTTTTTCTTTAAAAAAAGTCTTGCCTCCAAGGTAAGAGATGTAGAGTATATATTAAATAAATACAGTCTTGTACCTACAAGTTTTGCCCATGGGGCGTTACTTATTCTTTTGGGCTAAGTCTTGCTTCTAAGGCAAGAGTTGTAGAGTATCTATTAAATAAAGACGGAGTCTTGTACCTTTAACTCTTGCCCATGGGGCGTATGTTGTTCTTTAAAAAAAGTCTTGGCCCTAGGGCAAGAGATGTAGAGTATCCATTAAATAAAGACAGAGTCTTGTACCTACAAGTCTTGCCCATGGGGCGCAACTTATTCTTTTGGGCTAAATCTTGCCTCTAAGGCAAGAGATGTAGAGTATTTATTAAATAAAGACAGAGTTTTGTACCTTTAACTCTTGCCCATGGGGCGTAAGTTGTTCTTTAAAAAAAAGTCTTGCCTCTAAGGCAAGAGATGTAGAGTATATATTAAATAAAAACAAAGTCTTTTACCTACAAGTCTTGCCTTTAAGGCAATAGTTAAGGAGTATCTTGTGGTATTATTTACATCACATCCTTTGCCTTTAAGGCAAGAGTTAATATAGAATGTTTTCATATACCGTGATGTCCTTTAAGATAAACACACTGCTTCAACAGGTAATAACTTTCCCAGACAACCAATAAGAAAACATTGAGTTAAATACTCCAGCACAAGTTAAAATTGACAACCAATAAGAAAACATTCATGCAACTTGTTTGTTAAAACTCACAACTACTTGTTACTAATTAAAAGAATGTACTAAAGAATCCTGGTATATTTGCTACTTAAATCTAAGTACTCAAATAAAAATAAAAATTGATTATGCTTTTTTATTTTTCTTTCTTCATCTTCTTGAATATGGGTGGAGAACCGGAGAGTAATGGCAATTTATTCTATTGTGTCCAGTTCTTTTGCATCTCGAACATCTGAAATTATTTTTTGAACCATCTGTCCTTGAAGGATATCTGGTTGTTTGTCTTCTCCATAGCAGAACCTTCACATCCGGGGGATTTGTGATTAGTTCCTTTATACTATCTGGAATAATCCATGATGTTGTACTTCCTACTGGTAGAATTTCTCCCTGATAAGTTGCTAGCCAAACTTGTCTTGTGAACCAAGTTGAACAATAGCTAGACTTGTTCATATTCCTGCTATCTATAGCTGCAATGGCGTGTGTGCATGGTAGCTCATCCGTTTAAAACACCAAGCATTGACAAGTCCTAGTCTTCAAGTCTACAATATATTGATCTCCTCCTTCTTTTACAATAAAATTTGTTGCATCAATAGGATTTACCTGTAAATAAAAACGACAAATAAATGGCAGTAAGTCAAAAGTCTAAATTTTGATTATTTGCGTAACAAGATAGGCAGGAGTTTGAATTAGCTCCTCCGTATCGTATAAAAAAGATATTGTCAATTTCTCTTTTCATAGCTCGCTCAAATTATCAACTCAGCCACATCACATTTTTTAATTAAAAAAGAAGAACATGAATTATATCTTTCCAGAAATTTTTCCTTTCGTCTAAAGTATAATAGAATCTGTTTTTTCATCTCGATAACAAGCAGTTTCACTAGAGCAAATTCAAACAGTTGCTCTTATGTACTGTTTCATTGCTCATTTAGTTACCTCCCCAAAAAAAAGTAAGATGGAAACACATAATGAAATGGTTGATCCTTAGGTCGAATTCGAACAATTACTATCACGAACAAAATTTAACAAAATGCTCACAGAACACATACAACAATTTAAAAATAAAGTTTCTATTTTATGTGGATATCAAGCAATTCAACTAAAGCAAATAATTCTTCTGACGGAAAGTTGTGCCTGTGAGACAAAAAGCTTTTAGAAAAATTACTTACTTTCAATTTCAAGGCAGCTTGAATCTTGTCAGTCACCTCCAGTTCCGCCCAACGTGTGATGTCATGGAACGTGCCTTGCACATCTATTTTTCTTTCATAAAATCAATTCTGTAGCTTGTTCTGAATGTAATCAATTAGGCCCATTATTGACAGTTCCCTTGCTTTTGTCAGCACAACATTCATGGACTCCACATTATTTGTTGTGAGCATGTTGTACCTACTGTTGGTATGAAATGAACGCGCCCATTTTTCTGGTGGCTCCTCTTTTAAGTAGTTTGCAGCAGCTTTGTCAATTCTTTGTATCTCATTCATGAAACTATTAAATTCATTACGCTTGTAGGTTGTTGCTGCATTGTAGAACAGTGAAAAAACTACATCTGAAAAATATCTCTGTCTTAGATTTTTCTCCAAGTGATAAATGCATATCACATGTTGGCACTCCGGATAGACATTAGCAATTGCGTTAGTAATAGCGGGGTGGCGATCTGAAAGAATGGATAGTTGTTCACGTATCCCAATTGCATTTCTCAACTGATGGAAGAACCAGTTGTAGGATTCATCATTTTTCAGAGTCAGCAATACCAAAAGCCAAAGGGAATATATTGTTGTTTCCGTCCTTTGACACAGCTATCATGAGGACACCACGATACTTTGACTTCAAAAATATCGCGTTTACCATTATTACCTGCCTACAATTCACCCACCCGGTGATTGAAGCATCATAAGCAAAAAATGCGTACTTAAACCTGTGTTTGAGCAGATGAATGTTAGTGTTAATTTTTGCATTTGATATTCATAATAAGTATAACTTCCTGAATCAAATCTTGCCCATGAGACAGGGTCTGTGTATTATTTTTCAACATAAGCATAAAAAAGAAAGTAAGTATTCACCTCCGGGGAAGAATTTTTAAAAACAAACTAAAATCTTGGATAACACACATTCTGTGTTTGTTTCAACAAAACTAGCAACTATAACTGAAATCCTACTATTTTTTAAAGAATATAAAATTAGAAAGACTTTTTCTATTGAAGATAACATGTTTGCCTCTGGGGCAGTGGTTCAATAACAAACTAAATATTTACACATGAGGCAGGCACAACAAAAAAAGAAATATTTGCCTATGGGGCAGGAGTTAAAATACAAATCAACCCTTGCCCATGAGGCAGTAGGAGCTGTGTATATTTTTACAACATAAGCACACAAAGAAAGGATAATTATTTTGTCCATGGTGCAGGAGTTTAAAAACAAACTAACTCTTGCCCATGAGGCAGGAGCTTTATATCTTTTAATAACATATGCACAACAAACAAAGAATAACTTGTTGCCCCCGGGGAAGAAGTTACAGGTTTTTAACAGTTATAGCGTGTACCTGTTCTCATCATCCCTCTTGATGTTTGTGCACGTGCTGTTTTTTTTTTTTCATCATATGAAGATATGATGGCAGCGTATTGTAGTTCTCTTCGGGAGTTCCTCTTATCACCCCATAAGCAAGTTGTATTGCACGCTATCCTTTGTTGTAGGATATAGTTATTCCATATCTCCTTTTCATTTCCTCTACCGCAAACTTTGGTGTGATTACGTTACTAGAATCCCGTACAAGCTCTAGGATGTAGTCACATATCACCTTTGTTGTCGCGTTCCTCTGGTCGGATTGTATGAAGTCAATGGAGTAAGTATATTTCTTTTCATATTTATTGACTTGGAAAAGCAAAGAACCTTTTATCTTTGAAGCATGAAAACTCCAACTACAGTTGTTATACAAACACCTCAGCCAATATCTCATTTTGCATGATTTAACAACTTTGAATTGTATGTTGCGTGTTATCGCAATATCCGACATACATCTTTTTAAATTTTCTTTGTCCAAAAAAATCGATTTCACCTCTATCTCATCCACAGATGCGTTATCTCTTAGAATAGCCGTTTCAATATCCATTACTTTCCTTTTTCTTTTCTGTACCCTCTTAATCTCTGATGGTTGCCCTATTTTTTCAATTGTTTTTATAGGAGTACTGAAAATTTCAATCTCCATTGTTGTAGCCATTTATATGACAGAGCTAATAAAAATCAAACAACAGATACTTATTAACAGTTTTATAAGTCAATTTACTATTAATACAAACAGCACATGAGGCAGGCATAACAAAAAAAGAAAAAGTATTTGCCTATGGGGCAGGAGTTTAAAAACAAACTAACTCTTGCCCATGAGGCAGGAGCTTTATATTTTTTAATAACAAATGCAAAATAAACAAAGAATAACTTGTTACCCCTGGGGTAGGAGTTACAAACTAAATTTTTGCACATGAGGCAGGCACAACAAAAAAAGAAGAAGTATTGGCAGGAGTTTAAATACAAATCAACCCTTGCCCATGAGACAGTAGGACTTGTGTATATTTTTACAACATAAGCACACAAACAAAGAATAATTATTTTGTCCATGGTGCAGGAGTTTAAAAACAAACTAACTCTTGCCCATGAGGCAGGAGCTTTATATCTTTTAATAACATATGCACAAAAAACAAAGAATAACTTGTTGCCCCTGGGGCAGGAGTTACAAACTAAATTTTTGCACATGAGCCAGGCACAACAAAAAAAAAGAAGTATTTACCTATGGGGTAGGAGTTTAAATACCAACCAACCCTTGCCCATGAGGCAGTATTACAAATCACATACTCAATTCACCTAACACATAATCAACTTTAATTCTCCAGAAATTGATCAACTCGAATTCTCCAGAAAATAAACATACAAAACCAACTCATCGACAATTTAAGCTTCAACATATGTTTAGAACAAATTTTTTGCGATTTTTACCTTGCTGAAATCCTCGCTGAAATTGTAGCTGAAATTGCTTAAATTGTAGTTAAAATCGTAATTGAAATCACTGCTTTGAAAAGAGAAGAAATCGCAACTCTAATTCATATGTAAAATCGCTAAAATCGTAGGTGAGGAGCACTCGCTGCTTTGAAGAAGACAGCGTTAAAGCTGCTTCAAAAAACGTTGTATATATGTTATAAAAGAAAGGGCATTTTTGTCCGAAAATGTATCAGGAACTAAAAAAAGGGTATTTTTACCAGACCTTTCTTATGGGAGGCAAATATACAAAGCCACCCCTTAAATGGGCATTTGTGTGGTTCTCCCCATAAATCTTATACTTAGGGCCTCTATAAGATACTAGGTCCGCACGGGCCCAACTTTTGCATCTTTTAAAGCTATTTTTCTTTCATACACAAGAAATTGAAGTATGTATATCTTACATTTTATTAAGAGATCAGTCAATGAAAAACACTACTATTAGACACGAATATTTTCAATTGTACAATCACAAATATCAAGTTTAGGTGCATTCATGTGCACTTCCCTGGTGGAGAGATCTAGCTGATGTGTGCTAGCAAAAGATATATCCCCTTCAGTATAGTCTCTTTTCTTCTTTCACTCTGACTATATTTCTTTACACCACTGCAACAAGAACAAAAGGGCAAAGAGATAATGTGTTAATTTAGATGAAGCATAGTAAATATACCTCAAGAAACACTGCATATGTAAGATCGCAAAGACATGTAGTACAAAAAAGCTTGCATGAAGGTGGTATTGTGGTCATGGGACATGGTTCGGCTCGTGCATCGGTTTACTAAAATAACTTCTGCTCTCCACTTGATTCTATCAAAAAGAGGGGTGGCCATGACATAAAGTTATTACCTCACACCTCTCCTTCTATCTGTATCTAGAGAGAGATCATTGTGTGAGGCTGTGAGCAACCCGACTTGGATAGAGCTACTAAAGCAAAAAAAGTGAGTAATATGAAAAGTTGCCAAATAACAGAAGATGGATAAGCCTTTAAAGAGTATAATAGAAGTAACAGAAATTAAAAGCGCTACCAGAAAAACCCAAGATAAAGCCTTGTCAAGTTATACCAAAATGTAGAACATCAAAAGGAGAAAAGAAATGTACAAGCTAGAGGCTCTATATGTTAAGAAGATATATGAAAATTATAGGACTGCAAAAGAATCTCCATATGATAATTATTGATCTAGAGAAAGCATATGGTAGAGTGCCAAGAAAAATCATTCTCTGGGTATTAGAGAGTAAAACAATACATATCAACTATATAAACATAAAGTATAATGCACAAGAGAGCAATCACAAGTTGAGAACAATGCCAGAAGATTTAGAGGATTTTCCCATTTCCTTTGATTTACACCGGGATTTTTCCTTGATCACATACTTCTTTACCCTACATATGAATGAGCTACTAATAATAGATAATCTCATAGTACATGCTATTTGCGGATAATATGGTGATAATTAACGAAATTGTGAAAAATCAACCATGGTGAACAAGTAAAGATGCATATGTTATACTGCTAAGTTTGAAACTTAAAATCATTTTTTTCAGCTTTATACCATGTAATCAGAAACAGCCTCTCCTACCTCCTCGATATAGGGGTAAGATTTGCATACAATCTACCCTCCCAGACCTCGTTTATGGAATGAAACTGACTTTAATGTTGGTTAGTTACATACCATGCAAATGATACATTTAAAAGCTGTTGGGTAATTAGTTACCTTAACCATAGATGAATGCAGAAAAGTTATCCAGGGAAACAACAGTATATAGTCTTCAGTTGCAATGTGAAATCAAAAAGTTGAAAATATATTCTCTTCTGGTGTGTGGATATCGTCAACATTATTCATAGACTCATAGTAAAATGTCAAAAGCCTAAGTCATTTTTTTGTCTCCTGTTTACAATTTTGGGACTGCGAGTTGAGAGGTTACAGGGAGTAGAAATAGGAAAGATAGAAAAACCGTAGTACAAACTTGGACTTGGAAGTCAGGGCCTTCAAGCTCCCACCATTCTCATTTTGAGATTTGAAGAGCAGAGAAACTAAAATGTAGATATGAGACCACATATCCAGAACAGAAGAATCAGCAATGGTTACCTTTCCCAAAATTGGAATTTTGACATAGGATGAGAATTTTTGCACCGGCAAAATCGAGCTTGTCGTATGCCACAAGCATGAGTAATTCGTTCCTGGTTAAATGGAGGATACAATTAAATCTTCATTCTCCTGAAATTAAGAGTTATGGAGGGAATGAAAGGAAAAATTAATACAAGCAACTAGAGGTAAATTGAAGGATAAAAGAAGCAGAATAGAACGAAATAAAACAATACCTTGTAAATATTGCAGCATGAAGCACTATATCGATAAAGATTTCCAGCAGGTACTGATTCAAACCATTGATTTAAAAATTTGATAGGAACCGTTCAAACCTAGAAAGGAAAAAAGATGAAGGAAGGAAAATCAGAAAAAGAAACACATTATCGGAGAAGAGAATATACCTGGGCAGATCCAAGGAATACCAGAACAGGATTTCCTCTAAAAGATATTAATAATAGCATTTCATATAATTATAAAAGATATTAATAATATTCTTAAAAGTTAAATAATGAAGCTTTACATAAATAAATAACTACTAAATAACTATATATTTTCAAGATTCTTATCAAGCATAAATTAATAAAAAATACATCTCACTTTCTAAAAATATTATCCTAAAAAATATTCAACATTGTCATGAACATAAAGTTTAGGAATAAAAAAATTAGTTACAATTTATGGTCTAAAATAAGTCATAAATATTTATATTTTTATAAAATATTTCAAAACTTAAATTGTGCAGCATAAAATGAGACAAAGAGAATACTAATATAAAAAGAGGAAGTTAATGTTGACTAAGAAGAAAAAAAATAGCACATAAATTGAGATAAAAAAAATTAATGACTAGAAAAAATAAATAAATTTATTTTTGCATTTTTAGGAGAAAATTAAAGGAACATTATTCAAAAATAAATTGTAAGGGACGATTGAGTCATATGTAATTTAGAGGTAATTCTATGGAGTATCATATTATGAAAGAAAATACACTCTCTCTATCTCTCTTTCCTATTCTCTATTTATTTAACAAGAGTACTCCCTTTTCTTTATTTTACTTGAAGAATATTTACTTGACACTTTTCTTAAGAAAATAATATTAGAAATTTATTTTACTAAATTAATCTTATTAATTATACATTAAAAATTTAAATTTGATTACTAATATTTTATGTAGTAGGTGTTTGGCTATAAATATTATTCACAATATTTCGGAATATGTTTTCACTTTATTCCAGAATACTTGTTTGACCATGAAAATCAAAAACATATTTCGAAATATGTTTTCACAATTTTTGATTTTTCGAAAAACACTTCTTGAGGTGTATTCATTATTTTTGGATTCAATTTTTTTTCTCACTTTATTTTTAAATACTACACCAACTCAATAGCCTAAAATATTTTTGAAAATACTATGGCCTAACACAACTCCAACTCTATTTTCAACATTAAAGTGAATACCAAATAAAGTGAATACATTTTTTATTTTTATGGCCAAACAGGTCAGTAGTCATTTAATAACAGAAATAATATTGAATTTTTTTTTTATCTTGAATTCATAAAAGAAGGGAGTATACATATACTTTAATTGTTATTGATATATGAAACTAATAGAGTTGATTCCTAAATAAAAGAAGCATTTAAAATTAATAAAAATAGAAAATTTAAAATTTTAATTTATTTTTTCTACACCTGAAAGTAATATTATCGTTTTTTCTTATTTAGATATAATTTAACGTTAACTTTTTTATTTTTTTAGTGAAATAATTTATGATAACGCAAATATATAATTTCTTTTACCGCATAAATTTTAGTTATTTTTTATTGCCATATTTTATTTTCAATCAAACGTCACCATATAAATTAAATAAAAGATTTATTGGGCCCATGCATAGCACGGGCATCCATTTCTAGTTGAATATATAAGTGGCTAAGGAGTACTAACATAGCTAAGGGGGGCACCGGCACCGGCACCGGTAGTACCGTACCGGTATTAACCGGAACCGGACCGGTACCGGCGCATCCTTCCGCCGGTTGGCCGGGAACCGGGACAGTACCGGTACCGGTACAACCGGGATTTTTTCCCTTGTTCGTCCCGGACCGGTACCTACCGGGACCGGACCGGACCGGGACCGGACCGGTATACCGGGTCCCGGTCTTTTTTTTTTTTAATTTTAATTAAATTAAAATTCGGTTATTTATAATTGAAAAAGTTTCAAAATATATAAGTTATTTTATATTTCTTTTAAAAGTATAACTTAATAAATTAGATTTTTTTAGAGTTTAAATTTTAAACTCTAAAAGTTTAAAACTTTAAATTTCAAATTTTAAACTCTTAAAATCTTTTTAAACTTTTAAGTCTTAAGTCTTAAGTTAATAATTTACTTACTTAAGTTTGAAACTTTTTAAACTATCATTTGTTAAACAACTTTTTAAAATTTCAAATTGTAACTTAAGTTTGAAACATTTAAAAATTGAAATATATAAAAAAGACTTGTATTAAATTGAAGACAATAATTAAAAAAATTTAAGGCGAATAGCCTATAATTTTATTCATAAAAATTAAATAATACAATTTGTATTACAAATATTAGAAGAGAACCTAATCTACGCAGCCACCTTCTAGGAAGGGTTCTGTTTGAATTAGGCCTCGAACTATCATACTAATATTTGAATCCTTGAAAATAGTCTTGACGTAGAGTTTCTAACAATTCCCTCGTAACATTTTCTGGAAGTGGTTGTTGTGCTTGATCCTCCAATGCATCCATGCCGTCTTCACTAGAATTTATCAAAATATTATCTATATCATATTCAAATTGGACAGGTAAACTAGGACGCCCATAATTCCTTCGCTCGGCATTGATCCAATCTCTAAACAATACCGATATCTCCAAGCTGTCCGATGCTAATGAATACCTATGCTCCCCAATTTGATATCTTGCTGCACTAAAAGCGCCCTCCGAAGCTACTGAAGATGCTTGAATAGCTAGCAAATCTCGAACCACCGGTTGAAGTTTTGGAAATGACTTGCCGCGAGTCTTCCACCATTCCAAAAGTTGAGGTTTGCCTTGTGCATCCTTAATGCTTTCCATTCCCTGATTAAGATATTCATCAAAATCATTCCTTTCATTAGAAGTAAGACCAAGATAATTTTCCATCATATCATCAATATCATCATCATTTGAATATCTACGCCTAGAACTTGAAGGTTCTACATTATGTACTTCATCATTTATTCTACTAGAATTATACAAGTCATACAATTTTCTAGCTTCAATTCTTATGCTATCTTTAACATCGGACAAACTAGGTAATTTGTTCTCTTCGACAACTTCGTCACCTTGGATACTTTGTTGATATATAATCTCTAAAATATCTAAATTAGAATATATTCTTTCAACCATTCGTGATGCACCTATTTCTTTGTAAGTTGGGTTTAATAAACAAGCAGTTAAATAAATTTGAGGAATAGGAATAAAATATTTTCTAAATTTTTTAATCATTGCATTAATAGAATCTTTAAACCGTGGAATATTTTTGTATTGAAAAAATTTATCAGAAATAGCACATATATTTGGTAAAACTGAACAAATAGTTGGATAATAAAGTCCAGATATTTGTTTTGTAGCTAAATAAAAAACTTTTAAAAATTCTTTAAGTTCATATATTTCTTTCCAATCAGTGTCAGTAATTCTATAATCAATATCTGAATTGTGAGCATTCCAAACCATTTGTAAAGGCTTCCTATATTCATAATCAACTTTAAGCATTTCATATAAAGAATTCCATCTAGTAGACACAGTTTTTGAAATTTTTCTAGGGGGAAGTTCTAATTCACGACATCGATTTTCAAACTCTACACGCCTAGACTTTACTTGACATTTAAAAATAAAATGGCATGCAGCTTCACATTTTATACAACCATTATTATACATTGCTACACCATCTCTAACAATTAAATTATATATGTGTGCAGCACACCTAATATGAAAACCGTCAATATAAATAGGGAAAATTGTCGGTTTTAGTTTATCAACAGCATTTGTATTATTAGAAGCATTATCAAGGGTGACACTAATTACTTTATTACAAATTCCATAAAATTGTAAAACATCTATAATAGTTTGAGCTATGTAACTACCGGTTTTCAGCATTTCACAACATTTATAACCTAAAATTCTTTTTTGCATGTTCCAATTTTCATCAATCCAATGACCAGTAATAGTGAAATAATCGTTACCATTAGGACTACGACCCATATCAGAAGTGATAGCCATTCTACAAGTATTATAGTTAAATAAACAACGAAGATATTGTACATGTTGTCCTTGATAATCAAAAATAGCTTTTTTAATAGTATTTCTTGAAAAACCTGTGAAAGAAGGATTATACACTATTTGAATATAATGAACAAAACCGGAATTTTCAGCAAAACTAAAAGGCAAGCCACAAAGAACAATCATTTTAGCTAATTCTTCAAGATCTCTTTCTCTACTATAACTGCAATGTGTACTAGGGCCAGCAACATTAGAAGGATTTAACTGTGATTGGATCATGTTAGAGGCCCCTACTCCTACAGATGCATCGGGAAGGGGAGTACCATATTTTTTTGCATCGGCTATAGCCTGAGCTTGCAAAAATTCATTTTTACAACATGCCAGTAAATGATTTCTTAAATGTCCCGTCCCACCCGACTTTCCCGTAGTTTTATGATTCAAAATATATTTACATACTTTACAAATAGCTTTAGTTTTATCATCACTTTGAATCATAAATTGCCACACAATAGATTTTTTAGGACGTTCAGCCTTTGGCTTAGCCCTAGTAGGATGTACAGGGGGAGGGGGAGGGGGAGCGGGAGCAGGAGTGGGACTAGTAGCCGTAGGCGGCTCTGTTTCATCATCATCATAAGTATCATTACCATCATATTCATTATCATATTCTACTTCTTCATCTAGCTCTTCATTAAAATTACCAAACCTTGTCTGTAAAAATTCATGATCTAATTGAGTATTTCTATCAATATTAAAAGGAGTTTCATCAACATGTGTAAAATCATCCGTATTTATTCTTAATTCAGGTTGTTGTCTAGTTTTAGATTTGGATTTAGAAGAACTACCGACTTTAGTTTTTTCGGTTAGTGCATTACCTACTCTACCAAAAAATAAACTTTTACCCTTGCCAACATTTTTATCACCGGATTCCATATTAAAATATTAATAGTAAGCAAATAAATAAATACAAAAATTAAATGCAAAAAAATAAACAAGTAAAGAGATGAAAGTTGGAACGAATGTACCAAACGTCTGCGTAAAAACAGACGTGTATAACCAAAAGCCGAAATTGATAGATGAAACTTGAAGCTTGAAAATTGCTCCAAAATAATCCAACAAATAAAATTAACAATTTAATAGAGACTATTAGAGAATAGAGAGTAGAAGAGTAGAAGATTGAGAGTTGAGAGAGTAGATGAAGAAGAAGAAATTTTGTGTAATAAATAATGAAGGGGTGGGGGGTTTTTATAGTTAAAATTTAGGACTAAAATGTATTTTTAAAAACTTTGGGGTATTAAAAAAAGTTTGGGGGGTAGGGGGTGTTTTGGGGGGCTGTTTGGCTGTTCTAGCCGTTGGGTGGGGCCCACTGGCCGTTGCCAACGGCTACCCAACGGCTATTTATTTTTTTTAAAAAAAAAAATAAAAAAAATAAATTGAAAATCATCCACCGGATCGAACCGGACCGGACCGGACCGGTACCGGGACGGACCGGTACCGGTACGATCCGGTAACTACCCCCCTTCCGTCCCGTTACCCCTTCCGTCCCACCCCTCAACCGGACGGGACCAGAGTCCACCGGACCGGAACCGGACCGGTAATGGACCGGGACGGTCCGGAACCGGTACCGGTACCTCCCGGTTCCGTTGCCTGCCTTAAACATAGCCCTATCAATTTGTACCTAAAGCAGCCTAAATTGTACTCTATTGGTAAGACTAACAAATTTTTTATTACTTTCTATATTCTCTTCTGGTGACATAACCATGTGGGTCCCATGCTTTATTTTCTTCAGCCTTGGCATTTTGTCTTTTCCCATCTATTTTGGATAAATTTCACCAATAATAATCTAATTTTGAGTTTATAATGTACTATTACTTTTCTATCCTCAATTATAAACTTTAAAATATACCATACAAAATTACTTTTTTATTTTTTATCATATAAAAGTCATCTGAAGTTTATTATACAAAAGTCATTTTTTTATTTTCTATCGCATAAAAAATATTTAATTTTAAAATTTATTACACAAAAATCATTCTTCTATTTTTTTATCACATGAAAGTCATTTAACTTTTTTCAAGTTAATTAAAAAGCACATTTTACTTGATTTTTTGTACCCTAAATATGACATGACATTCCAAAATAAATTATACTTAAAATAATTTTAAAATTTGCTTCAATATTTTGCTTCATAACACTAATCTTCGTTATGATTTATCATATTACACTTACTTTGCTTTTTTTATGATACATTTACTTTATTTATTTTAGTTTTTTTAAAAATAATTTTAACAAATTATAATTAATGTAAAAAGATATAAGTTTATTTTGTCCTTACTAATACACTAATTTGTTTAGTGAATATAAAAATACACTTTTTAATTAGTAAAATGTTTATTTTTAGAGTATCCAAGAATTGAATGACAAATATAAATTTATGAGCTTGATATGGTTCATGACTTCAAATTCTTATAAAGAAATCAAAATAAGGAGATAAATATAGTTTTGTATATCACAAAGGAGATCAAGAATTGAATGACAAATACAAATTTTATGAGTTTGATATGATTTATGGCTTCAAATTATTATAAAAAAAAATTAAATATAAAGATAAACATAATTTTGTAAACCACACGAGACACCAAAAACTAAATGACAAATATACAATCTACGAACTAAATGTGATCTACGACTTTAATTGTTACCAAAAAAAGAAAAAAGCAAAACAAGGAGATAAACAAAATTGTATAAACCACCTAATTTTATATATAATAGTTAAAATATTATTTAAAGTTGTCTACAACACTTTATTAAAAGACTTTAGATAAATTAAATTAATTATGTTGAACCCGTGCACGTTCTTTACTAGTAATGATAATAAGCAAACATGTTGATAGCTGCTCTAACCCACACTTCTACTATAGTAGAAAAGAAATATTTATAATTAAATATATTAAAAATACAATTTTAAAAGTGATAATTTTAAAATATATAAAACTAAGACATGAATTACTCTTATTAATAAGAGGGAATGTTGAGGAGCTTCCTGTCAATGGGAAGTGACAGAAAAGCCCTCAACATTCATATTATTCCATCTTTCATCAATCACTTTTTTGTTGTGGGCCCACTTAAATATTCTCCACATTGAGTTTTATATTGTGATAAACTATCATTTACTATTACTCTAATTTATTCCATTTCAATCAACTGTAAAGGGTACTTTTTTTTACTATTAATTATAAATAGTATTCCCTTCGTTTTATTTTATGTGACACACTTTCTTTTTTAGTCTGCCCCAAAAAGAATATCACTTTTCTATAATTAGAAAAAATTAAACTTTGAAATTCCCTTTTTACCCTTAATAAAATAATTTACAACCACATAAATATTTAAAGATTATTTTGGACTACAAATTTCAAAAGTCTTCTTTTTTTCTTAAATACCGTGTCAAGTCAAAGATTGCCACATAAAATGAGACGGAGGGAATAATAATATTTATCATTCTCTCCGTTTCAATTTTTTTTAATTTTTATATATTTTAAAGTTACATTAAAAGTATTATAAATTAAAATAGTTACAAATTTAATATATTTTGTTTAAATAGTAGTAAATTAGGTAGAAAGTGATATCAATCACAATATCTAACAACTTCAAATATTTAAAAAAATATATAAAAGATATTTGGTTGACTCTCAATTTTCTATCAGTGCCACATAAATTGAGACAGAGGGGTAACATATATTATTTAAAATTACATAAAGAGTACTATAATAACAATAAATAACATGTTAATATTTCAAAATTATAAAAAAATTGATTGACTCTCTGAATTTCATCTATGTCGCACACATTGAAACAGATGAAGTAGCATATATTATTTGAAAATGACGTAAAAAGTACTATAAAATACAATAAGTAATAATTTCAAATATTTAAAAATATATATAACTCTCAAAATTTTATTTGTATCACATAAAATGAGACAAAAAAGGTAATATATATATATATATATATATATATTATATATATATATATATATAAATTTTAAAAATAATTAATCACTTTAAATTTAAATTTTACATTTCAAATTATAATAGTTGTTAATTTTATATTACCAATCCAGAATTCTAAAAAAATATAATTTTATTTTTAGAATCTCTCCGTCTCAATTTATTTGTCTTACTTCTTTTAAAATGTTATATATTTAAAAATTATATAAGAAATACTATAAATCACAATAATTAACAATTTAAAATATTGACTTCCAAAATTTTATTTGTACCACATAATTGGGACAAAGAGAGTAACATATACTTATGTGAAAATTACGTAAAAAATATTATAAATCACAATAAATAACAACTTAAAATATTTTAAAAAAACATATAAAAAATATGATAGACTCTCAAAATTTTATCGATGTCACATAAATTGGAACAAAGTGATCAACATATATATTATGTTTTACGTAAATAATATTATAAATCACAATAATTAACAGTTTAAAATATTTTAAAAATATAAGAAAAAAATAATTCACCCCAAATTTTATCTGTATCAAATAAATTGAAATTAAAAAAATAACATATATTAGGCCCATACTAGCACATGCTTCTGTATCTAGTCCCAATAATAAGTGAATATGTAAATTTTGATTACCTATTTTTAGAAGAAAGTTAAACTGATTATTATCGCTCATATTCAAAGGGTTTGATTGTTGAAGTGAAAATGAGTAAGCGTCATCATATGCAAAGTTAAACATTTAAGACCCGTTTGGTCATAGATTTTCTAAGTAAAATTTAAATTTTTTTTTGAAAAATAGTGTTTGTCCATATAATTTGTTATTATTTGACAAATTCTTTTTAGCAAATAACCCAAATTTTCAAATACTAGAAAAAATTAGTATTTGAGTCAAATCTCATTATTTGGGAGCTTTTAAAAATTCAAATTCTACACCCAACTTTTATCTTTTACAAAAATACCCTCTATTTATTCAAATTTTACACCAACTTTTATCTTTGAAAAGAACAATAGTCGTGCTTCACTACTTGTTATTTGCTTCAATGAAGATCCAACTGACTTGTTGCGAAAGTCATGAATCTTGTTACGTCGACGTTTCAATCTTTCTATGTAATACAAATTTATGGTTAGTTTTGATAATTTTTAAAATTTATGGGTATAAATCATATTTCTTAAAAAAGTGAAATATGTTTTTCAAATACTATGGCCAAACACATAGTGAAATTTCACCCAAATCTTCACTGAAATAATATTTATCAAAAATATTTGAAAATCTATGACCAAACACTAGCTAAGTTTAGTTCAATAAGTTATACGTCCACGATGTGCCATGGCCATGTGTTTATTTTATCTTGTTTAATATTTCTTAGAAATTTCATTCGTTTCAAAATAAATATTACTTTAAACCCTAGAAAAATCAAAATAAGTGTCATTTTAAAAGTTTGAGACAAAACCTTTATATATTATTTTTTTAATAAACATAATTTTTATTAGAATGACATTTTTTAAAAAAAATGGAGAAATTAGTACTATTCCATTATGTTCCATTATGTTGTTTCGATCATTTTGTCATGCCAAAAACTTTTGTTATAGATTGATAATCCTTCTCGAAAGTACGACCTACAATACATCAATTATATTTGTGAGTATTTGACATTATTCTTTATTTATTGTCATCATAAAATATAAACACAATGAAAAGTGAAAATTACTTTCGATTGAATTTGAAATAATATAGGGCGTGTTCAGTATGAAGAAAAATATTTTTCATGAATTAATTATTTTTTTTATGAAAAGAAATAGTTTTTACATTTTTTTGTATTCGATATGTAAAAAAAAATATCTTAAAAATCGAAGAGTGGGTTACTGATGTAGGGTGATGGGGATGAGGGATAGGGGTGGGATAGGGTGGGGGGATAACGTGTGTTGCGGGGTGAAGATGACACAATCAATGTGAAATGTCACTTCTGAAACTTGTATCTTCTTTTCATTGGAGAAGACATTTCCCTTATTTCTAAGGAACTTGTTTTCTAGAGAAAATATTTTTAATTTTTTTTGACCAATTAAACTAAGACAATTTGATTAGCTAATTACTGACGTTTAACAAATACTCCAAATAAAATAAGCAGTTGCCGGAAGGATGGCATGGTATAATATGAAACGGTATTTAAAATATTTCTTTGGTAATTTTGATATCTAATTTTTAAAAATATTGTACTACCATACTGAATTATTTTGGTATGGTTCAATATTTTAAAGTTTGATTTTAATATTTTCGATATGGTAAAGCAATAACCATAGTTTGTTGGGTGAAGTGGATGAATACCCACTTTCAAAATTTAATTTGCTAACATTACAAAACTTCAAAAGTGTTTGTAATATACCCACTTTTTATGACATCATCAATCCATGTTCCAAATCAAACAACTCTTGCACACAAGTTCTCAATAATACACTTTAGTCCTTACTCAATATATATATATATATATACCGATTTTTTTTTATAAAACTAATTTTTTTTATCCAAAATCAGTTTTTTTCCCATTTCCCCCGATTTACCCCCTCCCTCCCTCTTTTCAGGTAATTTTCCAGTAAAATTTTTTGGACTACACCGAAAAATTAGTCTATATTTGATATAATCTTTTCCATTAAAGTCATTTTCACCCATTATTTTTAAAAATATTTCAAACAAGCTTTTCCACCATTGTTACCTCCACAAGCTTTTAAATCACTCTCACCTTTTCGGAAGAGATTCATAATGTCTCATTAGATACATTTCATAAGCTTAGGTATACTCTAAAATCGTATCTCCGTTCTAACGTAACTCAAGTTGAGATCATTGATACGAAAATAATTGTGCTCCATCTTCGTCTTGTACAGACATCATCGATCACGATCGTAGTCTAGGATCGACTACTTTAGTTCTATAACGTCTATTGCAGAAATTATTGTTGTGAATGGTGATTATATGGGAGCATGGGAGACTCCCCATTGGTGACATAATAATAATACTTTATTATATCATATGAGAGTCTTCATCAACTAGTGACATGATCCAATGAGTTTGAGAACAAGTAATGATTATAAAATATATTTTTTTAAATGAGAGTCTTTTTGCTAAATCGATCCATATATTATAGACAATCCTCACAAGTAATTCACCTTGCAAGAAGTTTACAATTGACCTATAGAATATATATATACACAAACACTTATATATGGCTAAAAAGAGAAATAATTAATTAAATTAAATTAAGAAAAATAACATAATTCAAACATTGTAAAACTATTTTGTTACATATTTGGGAGTCCACATCAATTCGATACATGATCAATATGGTGTAAGGACAAGTAATGATCCTAAAAGACTAAAATATGACTAAAAAGGACAATAATTAATTAAATTAAAATTAAATTAAGATAATTAACACCATTAAACATTCAAATACAACTTAGATGATCATATGAGAGTCCACATCAATTGAACACATGATCAAAGGGATATAAGGAAGAGCAATGGTTATACAAACCACTTCCCCAGAGTAGTGTTTGAAATCAAGTAATGTTTGCCTAAGCACAAATTTGCTCTGAGAAAGTGTTTTGTACAATCATTATTCTTCCTTATTCTCATTTGATCACTACTCCCAATTGATGTGGACTCTCATATGATCATCTAAGTTGTATTTGAATATTTGAATGGTGTTAATTCACATAATTTATTTTAATTTATTTAATTATTACCTGTTTTTAGCATATTAGTGTTTGGCTATATGTTCATCTAATATATTATAGACTAAAAATACGGTCAACTATATATAAAAGTCTTTATCTATAATAGACTGTCAAGTTTAGTATATACGTATATAGACATGCGCTAGTATATGACCAAAAATATAATAATTAATTAAATTAAACCACCATTCAAACATTCAAATACAATTTAGGTGATCATATGGGAGCTCACATCAATTAGACACATCATCAAATGGATATAAGGAAGAGCAATAGTTGTACAAATCACTTCCTCAAAGTGGTGTTTGGAATCAAGTAATATTTATCTAAGCACAAGTTTGCTCTGAGGAAATATTTTGTACAACCATTGATCTTTCTTATTCTCATTTGATCACTACTCTCAATTGATGTGGACTCTCATATGATCATCTAAACTGTATTTAAATATTTGAATGGTGTTAATTCATATAATTTAATTTATTTTATTTAGTTATTACCTTTTTTAGCATATTAGTGCTTGATTATATATTTATTTGATATATTATAAACTAAATATACGATCAAGTATATATAAAGGTCTTTATCTATAATAGATTATCCAGTTAAGTATATACATATATATACATGCACTAGTATATGACACAAAGAAAGAAATAACTAATTGAATTAATTAAACAACCATTCAAACATTGTAAAATAACATAATTACATCATATGAGAGTTCATATCAATTAAAAACATGATCAAAGTGGTATAAGGAAGAACAATGGTTGTACAAATCACTTTCTCAAAATAGTATTTGAGATCAAGTAATGTTTGTCTAAGCACAAGTTTGTTCTGATAAAATATTTTGTACAACTATTGCTTTTTTTTTATACCCATTTGATCACTACTCTCAATTGATGTGGACTCCCATATGATTATCTAAGTTATATTTGAATGTTTGAATGGTGTTAATTCACATAATTTAATTTAATTTATTTAATTATTACATTTTTAGCATATAAGTGCTTGACTATATATTCATCTAGTATATTATAGACTAAAAGCACGATCAAATATATATAAAGGTCTTTATCTATAATAGATTGTTCAGTTTAGTATATACATATATAGACATGCACTAGTATATAATTAAAAAATAATAACTAATTAAAACTAAACTAGGAAAATTGGAGACTTCCCCAATCGGAGATAAGAAGAGTGACCTCAATTAACATCATTTGTAAAACAACTTGGTTACATCATATGAGAGTTCATATCAATTGGACATATGATCAAATAGGTATACGGAAGAGCAATAGTTATCAATGATAGACCATCATTATTGTCTATAATATATGAACTTTTCTATTGCCAAGGTAGATCTTTTTCTTTGCCTTGAAAGAAATTGCGTAAGTAAAGAGAAAGATAGCTAGTCCTCTTGGGAGAAATATAAGTTTCCTATTTTCATAGGAATCAATGGGATTATTTCAAATTGTTCAAGTTTCCTGTAGTTCGAGCCCTTTTTTTCCCCCAGTTCCTGTACGTGGAATGATTTCCAGTGAGTAAAGTAGTCTGGGGGAAAGATAAGATCTACCCACTATCCTTTCCCCAAAAAATTAGACTTCCACGGAAGTCAGACTGAGGAAATAGTTACAGCTCTTTCTGCTTCCTCCTTGAAGGCCTAAGGAAGAGCCTATTCATAGTTGATTCTCGAACGAAGCGAAGAATGACAACGACTCTCTCTTCCCAGTAGCAGGCGAGGGTCATATTCCTAATAACTTATCCAATTACAACGTATTAACCGCTAATGCACCTTTCTTTTATCAAATCTCAGGGACATAGTCTAATCATGCCTCTGAAATCCCGGGTTTTTGAAAACGAATTTCTTGAATTTTCATATATCTATTTTTCATATAGATCTATGGGTACACTGATCTCCGTGTGAGATTTCTTTTGTCATTTTCTTTATACTCAATTTCTAACGACACGGATGGGAATGCATGCTACGAAAGATAGGGTCGAGTCTGATACATCAACCGTCTACTGCATTTCTTTTCTGCTGTTAGCATGCTTTGATGGCATAGAATCAATAGTTGACACGCACAAAACGGAATAGAAAGAAGTCCTAAATCTAAGTTCCTATTCTCAGTGCGAATGCATTATGCCTTCCCTTTCCGTCGGAGCTTCATGGGCGTTGCCCCGTTCCCCAATCAGATGTTTGGATATGAGCTATACTCCGCGAGGAGCCAAACGGGCGTATGGCCTTGCCTTTCCATTTGACCTCTTTTCCCGTGTTGTTGCGACAACCTTTACCAAGTCCGAACGATTGTCGACCACCAGATCCGCTGGTCTGCAATATTCACCCGTTGCGCTGCGGTCCGTTTCCCGGCTTCGCTTGCGGATTTGCACTTCTGATTGGTTCCAGCTAGCACGTGTGTCGCCCAGGGCATAAGGGACATGATGACTTGACGTCATCCTCACCTTCCTCCGGCTTATCACCGGCAGTCTGTTCAGGAAACGTAAAGATCTGAGAGAAGTCCTGATTCTTCTCTTACTATTTTGATAGAGGAGACTGCCCACACTGAACACCAACCCAATCTCGATAAGAATCAGTACGCTACACTCGAGCAATCCACGAAGGTGTGGCACTTCTCCACCCTCTGCTAGCAGCTTTCTTCTCTTATGTATGATATTTCTAGAAAGCGAAAAAAAGAAGGTTCGAGGCGAAAAGAGCTCTTCATCATGTTGTTGAATTTCGAAAGAAAAGATGAAAGTGATTGACTTACCACCCTTTTTAGGCTTACAATTTGAAGGTCTATAATCCATTATTACGATTGATTATATAATATGTGATTCTATAATCGAGGCTTACAATGTGAAGGCCTATGATTCACTATTACAATTGATTATATAATATGTGAGTCTATAATCGACTATTTTAGTTTCAGATAAATATTGTTCTTCTTGGTCAAATTTTTTGTTTGTATTAGTTTATTATAGATGATTGATAAAGCAACGAATCAATTGATAATGTTTAAAAATTAAGAACTAATTGAAATGATAAGTGTGGGAGGAGCTGATGTCGAAGGTTCTTTCCGAGGTTTCTCAACGACATTTATCCTTAATATTGGCCTAGAGCCATCAACAACAATATTGAGCATGTAGAAGTCTACGTGCAATAGACATTATAGAACTATAATGGTCAATTCTAGACTAAGGTCGTAATTTATTGCAGCTCGATGACTGTCAAGATCTCCTTACAAGAAGTAGGAAGAGCATAATTGATTTCTTATCAATGATCTCATGGCTGCTAGAATGAAGATACGATTTTACAGTCCACTTGAACTTATGAAATGTATTTAATGAGGCTAGAATTTCTCCCAAAAAAGAGGAAGTGATTTAAATAATGTGGATAACAATGGTGAAAAAACTAGTTTGAGAAAATTTAAAAAATTATGGGTAACAATGATTGTAGTAGAGAAAATTCTACCAACTTTGGAGTGATTTTTCGTGTGATATAAAAAAATTTGTCAAAGAAAGGGCCTGAAAAGAAAAAAAAAATTGGGTTGTAGTTGATCACCATTGCTACAAAGTCCAGCTTAAAAAGTCTCATTATTTGAATTTTTTTAAAAAAAAATTCAAAAAAAACTAATATGAAGCTCAAAATGCTTGAAATAAGAACATAATATATTTGATAACAACAAATTAAGAGTTTTGGGATTGAAGTAGAAGATATATCGAATGGAAAAATTTAGAGTTTGAAGAATAGAAAGTATAAATGAGGTGGAGAGAGAAGGGACTTGAGTGTATTTTAAAAGATTCAAAATATTGCCCAAAATTTTACAAAACTCTAAAAAGAACCCCGACTCCACAGACTGGTCCCACTTTTTTTCACTTTTTCACCTTCTTCAAACCTAAACCTAAAAAATAACTGAAAAAGAAAATAAGTGGTTATAAAACAAATTAAGTTTTGAGATTGGGTAGAGATCCAAATCTTCTCTGGTTTGTTCATTTTTTACTTATATAGAGTCATATAATAGAGAATTATGACTTTGATTTTTCAAAAAAATGACTCAATTATATCATACTAACTAGGGGTGGACATTAACATCGAAAAATCAAAAAATTGAACCGAATCGAACTAATTCAATTTTTTGATTTTTTGATTCGGTAACGATTTATTTTTTTCTAAAAGTTCGGTATTCGGTTCAATTTTTGATTATAGAGTCTCGATGATTCGGTTAAACCAAAAAATCAAATCAAAATTAAATGAAGTTAAATATATTATATATTATTCAATACTTTTAAGCCCAAAAAATATTACTGATTCGATCCACTAGGCCCAAATATATTTTGATCCACTAAGTCCACAACCCTAATTGGCTCACTCCTCACTTACTCTTAGAAGTCAGAACAACGGTGATTTCTCAGAGCCTCAAACCAGCGACGATTTTGACCACTGTCAGCCTCCAAGCCACCAACGTCGATTGTCGATTTCTTCTTCTTGGGTTTTCGGTTCTTCTTCTTCTTCTTTCTTTTTCTTTGCTTTCATTCATTTTCCAATTTTTCTTCTTCTTCCCTTTCTTTGCTCTCATTCGTTTTTCAATCGGGCCATTGATTGTCTATGTATAAACTCACACATCAAGAAATTTCATGCACTCCACAAACTGCATCAAGATTTGTGCTACAAATTGTGCTAATAATAACAATTTGTTGTATTCTAAGTTTTGATGATTGACAACCGCATGAAGGCACCAGGTCCTTGTGCCACCGAAAATGAAAGCTGTGAACTGCACCCTCTTTGCAGTCTCGGCTTCAACATTGCCTCAAGGGGAACAAGTGTCATACGTGCCTTGCGTCAGGAGAAACTGGTGTGGGCATGGGTTCTCCAGTTAAAAGGACCCACGGGTTTATCATTATCAAAAAGGGGGAAAATGATGCATGGTGAAGTTTTGATGATTGAAAAACTCTTGGAGGGACCTCGTACCGGCAGTGATCTTAAAATAGAGTCAACTCGGTATAGCTGTAAAGTGTACCTTTTCTGCAGTTGGTTAGTGGAGTTGCAGCAGACTTGCAGCAGTCCTTTCCACCTTGATCAATAGCATAGCTCCTAGGTTTTGTCATCTATCATATATAATGAGATGAGACAAAGGCAAAACCTAGCTTTTGCAATCAAAAATTAGTATTCTCTTAGAAAAAAGCCACTGCTCCTTTCAAGCCTACAAGAGCTCACTCAACGTGGGACCTGATTGTGATCAAGATTGTATCTTCAGTTCCTTGTTGTATTTTGAGTCTTTGTATTCGGTTCTCTTATTGTAAACCTACTCTTCATCTCTGAAGTGTGAGTAGGTGTGATTATTTGTGCTTTATCCTTTCATCCGTAGCTCATTAACTAGAGTTAGTTGATAAGTTGAGTTATATCAGCTAGAGGTAGTTGATAGATAAGAGTTGATCAGCTAGAGTTAGTTGGTCTAGTTAGAAGGTGATAGAGTTATCATCTTGAAGTGTTGCTTGTGTTGTGACTATTACAAGGGAATGGGGTTAATAGGTTAACCATAGGATTAAGAGAAAGAGTCTATAATCAACCATTGCTCTTGTTTTAGTGAAGTTTCTGTTGGTGAAATCCTACGTGGTAGGTCATGATTTTACTCCCTTGAGCAAGGAGGTTTCCACGTAAAATTGTGTGTTCATTATTATTGTTTTATTTACTTCTATTTTGGTTTAAACCTGCATCAAGTACCTGGTCCCTGATCTGTAGTGGACCCATACAAACCATCAATTGGTATCAGAGCAGGTCTTTCTAAAAGGTTAACACCTAGAAAGAACTTCTCTAATGGCTGCTCCACCCAACCTAGAAGAAGGTCAGTCAACCACCAGGCCACCTAGATTCAATGGACAGTTCTATGGATGGTGGAAGACTAGAATGCATGACTTTATCATGGCGGAAGATAGTGAACTGTGGGACATCATTTGTGATGGTCCCTATGTGCCAATAAAGACTGTGACAGAAAGAGAATCCGCCAAATCTGTTCCTAAAACAAGGAAGGAATACTCTGATGAAGACAGAAAAAGGATTGAAAAGAACTTCAAGGCGAAAAAACTGTTAGTGTGTGGTATAGGTGCAGAGGAATACAATTGCATATCTTCCTGTGAAATGGCAAAATAGATATGGGATGCACTGCAGACAGCTCATGAAGGGACCAGTCAGGTTAAACAGTCAAAGATAGATATGCTTACTACTCAGTATGTGTAACGACTGGGTCTGTCATTACGGGTAGTCCAATCGTGCCAAGTGTTAGAGTTAGAAAACTCCAGGTTTGGGAGTTTGAAATTCTGGGCTAGGCTAGCCTCAGCCTATTTTGGAGCGAGGTGGAGTCTAGGGAAATCCGGGTATGGATTGGACTAGGTGTCTTGGGTTAAGCTAGTTTTCCACGTAGCCAAGACATAGAGGAGGACGGGGACTTTTCAAAATCAAATTTGGGTAAGTAGAACTCCTAAAATTGTGTTTGACATTAAAGGGTTGCTTCAGGTCATCGAGAGAAGCAAGTGTGTTGTGAAATGGCCAAAACTGGCAGATTTCCGGACATTCTGTCCGTGACGAGCGCGACCACGCGCGATAGCATCCACCGCTATAGCGGTGGAAATTAGCGCTATAGCGGCTGTTAAAGGGCGGTCAACCTGCTTAAGATCGCTATAACGGGACCGCTATAACGGGACCGCTATAACGGGACCGCTATAGTGGAGCGAGGACCGCTATAGCGGGTCGACGGGGTTTTAATGCAGAAACATTCCCCAAAATATCAATATTTCACAAGTTAATTTTGGGAGAAGGACTAGGCAATTCCAGGCGTTTTTCCTCATTCTTCCGTCAAAAATCTTCCCTAAGGTAAGGCTTTCGTTCCCCAAACTCTGTAATACATTTCCTATGCGGTAGAATTGCTAGGAAATAAATTGGGAAAGGGTTGGAATGACCTAGGGATGGTGGAATTTGGGGAAATAAGGGGATTCCAAGCATGTATGTTCTTGGGTATTGTTAATAGTATGTTATTATGATCATAGGTTGTTAAATTCTCTGTTTTATCTGTAAAAATGATAGAACTAGGAGATTTAATGGTGGAAAGCCTAGGAAAAAGGGTGGGATGATCATGGGTGGCTTGGGGTTTGGGGATTTGGTATAGTCTGGGTAATGTGCAGGCCTTGTGTGTTAATTGTATGTATTGAAAGTTATTTTTAGACCAAGAACGAGAAAAGAATTCTGGTAAAAAGAACGCGAAACCACGGATTCGGGCCTATAGGACCGTCAAGAATGCCTTCACGGAGCAAAAAATGCACGGTTGCAGCTGCTTGGCGCCCAGATAGGCTAGGTTTTATGAGTAGTTAGACATGTTTACTTTCCATACTTTGTATAGTAGAAATGGAGAATCCATATTTTAGGCCTCCGGGCATGGAGTCTGGCGGATTCGGGAATTATTGTGTTATTTCTAGGATGTACGGAGTAAATGGTGGGTTTGTGAATGGTGTTATGTGGTTAGCTTAATTATATTGTTGACATAAAATGATGGGTTAAAGGACTATCATGTCGGGAAGGTTTGGGGAACCGGGGGAGTGCTTGAGAGCATGGGAAACGGGAATAGGAAGCTCCTAGGTGGGGTTTCAGGAATATTTATTGCTTGAGGCTTAGCGATGGTCTGACTAAGGTTAGAAAAGGGAAGCGTATCGCATGCTTGTGTGTTTATCTAAAAAGGGAAATCGCTAGTTACATGTTATAATAAAAAGGGTGAACCGGGGAATAGTCTTCGGATGGGATTTAATGGTTCACCGGTTACCTGGAAATGGGGTAGGTGATGGCTTTCATATTTTTGCAAATGTGTATATTCATTGTACTCATTGTCTAAGTAATTGTGTGCATTATATTGCTTATGGAAATGGTGTGGAATGTCTAGGTTCCTGTTTACAGTCTGTGATTGAACGGTTTTACTTGTTAGTTTTACAAGTTGTGTGTGTTCATATATTGACTGTGGTTTGTTGAAATTCGGTTGGCTCGGGTACCACGCATGGTACGGGTATAACACATGGTTGGCACGGGTACCACGCCTGGTACAGGTATAACACATGGTTGGCACGGGTACCACGCCTGGTACGGGTATAACACATGGTTGGCATAGGTACTGATGTGACGCCAAATTACGTCACTTTCGACTCCTTTTTACTAAGAACAATCGTACGTTTTCAAGCAACCATTGTTGTTTTTGATGTTTTTATGTTGTATTTGTAGGAAATTGAAGCAAACACGGAAACGAAAGAAAATACGCGAAAAACAACATTCTGCCTAAGAGTGACGGCCTGAGTGACGGCCCGTCACAAGGCTGACGACCCGTCACTGGGACCGTCAACTTAAGGCAGTGTTACTGCCAAGCAGTGACGGCCCAGGCGACGGTCCGTCACTGCCCTGACGGTCCGTCAAGCCTGGCCGTCACGCTAAGGCAGTAGCACTGGTCGGCGACCCGCATTTTGGGAATTCCTAGCCCGTTTTGGATTTGGTTTCTACTACTCCTATAAATACCCTATGTTAGGTTTATTTAGATAGAATTCTCCCATTAGTTTAAAACACGTTTTAGTTGGTTTTTGAGAGCAACAACACGGTTCATTCTCTTGAATTCGTGTCTTGATTCGTTCGTGAGTTCTTGTTGTTCTTGTTCGTGGATATTGGAAGATTGATTATTTTCATTATATTGTAAGACTTTTCTTCCTTTTATGATGAATACAACTATTTTCTCTTATTTATCGAGCATGAGTAACTAAAACTCCCGCAACTAGGGTTGTGGGAGCCATGGCAAACGTAGCAATCTAGATTCCGGGTAGCGTTGGGTTCGATATATGTATTGTCACGTTGTTAATCATACTTTATGTCACGTTTTCTAGTGGGTTGCAAACATTAGAACATGCCTAGGTTTAATTTGCTTGAGAAAGAGATTAAAACCGGAAAACTTGATTAACAACAAGGATTCGAGACTACCAACTCTCGTCTTATTGATTAATGCCGTAACTGGATTAATCTACTTGATGTTAGGATTGAGAGCTAAAAAGCACATCTTTTTGAGATCGAGAGAAGATAAAAGGAAATTTGTTTATTTGGTCGAGAGACGTTTAGACGATACAATAGACGCAATCACATCGTGACACGCATATAGAAAGAACCCGGTTAAGCCTAGAATTGATATTGTTACAACGCCATGGTGAACACATCCCTAGTTCATTCTCTCTCACTGATTATTTCCATAAGTTAATTGTTTATTTTGTTTGCGATTTGTTTACACAAACCCCCCCCTTTATTTACTGGAAACGATTGACGAATAGTCAACTAATTCACTAAAGTCTTAATCTTCACCATATTCTCTGTGGGATTCGACCCCAACCTTGTTGGGTTATATATTTGACAACGATCGCTTACGCTTCTTAAATTGAGGTGTAGTTTGAGCGTTATCAAAAAGTGGCGCCGTTGCCGGGGAATACAGTTTTTGATTAAGTCTGGTGTGTTTATTTGACTCTTAGTCATACTTTCCTGCTTTTACTTTTATTTGTTGTTTTTGTTTATTATAGGGTATATAGTTGTGCATACGGGTGTGTATTAAGTCTGGGGTGTCTTGATGAAGTCTGAGTAATCAAGACATCCGCGTCGTGCCGCGACGTTAAATCAGGCGCTGTATGGGAGGCAACCCATAAATTGTTGAGTCACCACCGAGGGTTTTTATTGCCGTGTTTCTTTTTCCTCCGGTGTGCTATCTAGTAGAACCGGCATGTTTAGGTTGTTTATTTTAAATTTTTTTAGTGCCTATAGCAAAGCATGAGATTTCTTATCAAAGTAGCGCCCCTTTAAAAAAAAAATTCTGGTTTTGTACTTATGTTGAAACGATTGACTGTCTGGATCCTTGTATGTCATTGTGTGATTATGAGTAGGATGAGTCTGCTTAAGCCGAGCGGTTTGTTTGAATAGTTGGTAGCGATATAGTTTCTTGGTGCCAAGAGGTGTGAGATTATTGTTATAATTCTTACCTGTGCATGCATCTCGAACTTGCCCGTCTAGTTTTTGTAAGTTCGAAGTTTGGTGCTTTAGGAAAGGATCTAGGACCCTTTTTGTGTGCAGTCCCTAACCCTAAAAGACCGTACCAAATATGAATAATCATTGATCCCTGTTTGAGCCATAATTGACCTTATTCTTTCAATAACCTGTCACCATTCCCGTTTAACTTTGAATCCCTATTTTGGCCCTGGTCCTTCCTTGGACATTGTGCACCTCAACGCAGGCAATCAGCCTAAGTTGAGGGTGGCTACCATAGAGGTAAACCTTGTTTTGGCCCTGGTCCTGTTATGGACATCGTGCACCTCAACGCAGGCAATCAACCTAAGTTGAGGGTGGCTACTACAAAGGTGAATGATAAGAAAAAGAGGATGGAGAAGATTGGTTGTGAATAGAATGAAAATTCGGGTGTGTGCCTAAGAAAAGAAAAATAAAAAGAAGTGAAAAAGATCGAAAAAGTAATAAAAAGAATTGTCAAAATAAAGAGGCCGCACCTGTAGCTAGAAAGAAGGAAATTTAAAGGTGAATAAGGATGGACAGTAAAGTTATGTGGTGATAAGACGTCGGTGGTTCCAAGGAGGGCTTAGTCACTAACCCCTAAATGTATCCTACCTGCACCTGAAGCCTCATTACAAGCCTAAACAAGTCCTGTAGTGATCCTGAGCGGCTTTCTGAAAACTGGAAATAGAATAGTAAGGGCAAGCCTATGGTATCGCATGTGCATTGTTTGAAATCGTTTGTGAGTGTGAGCGCTTACCTAGTCCCAAATCTTGTGTGAGGGATTTCTTTGTGGTGAGGGCACCAAGATGTCTGTATTGTCTATTGATTGTTAGGATAGCTGCGCGTGTGTATGTAGAATGTTCTATCATATTGGAATGACATGTTTGGATCCTTGCAAGTTAGTGTTTCATGCATTCGTGTGCTACGAGGGAGCTTGATTTAATTGAATAAGTTTTGAATGACCATGAGTTGCTATAGACATGAGTTTGTGTTCTTAGTTGAGTTGTATTATTGTTTTATGTCATGTTGCTTGAGGACAAGCGAACGTTTTAAGTTGGGGGTGTTGATGTGACGCAAATTTACGTCACTTTCGACTCCTTTTTACTAAGAACAATCGTACGTTTTCAAGCAACCATTGTTGTTTTTGATGTTTTTATGTTGTATTTGTAGGAAATTGAAGCAAACACGGAAACGGAAGAAAATACGCGAAAAACAACATTCTGCCTAAGAGTGACGGCCTGAGTGACGGCCCGTCACAAGGCTGACGACCCGTCACTGGGACCGTCAACTTAAGGCAGTGTTACTGCCAAGCAGTGATGGCCCAGGCGACGGTCCGTCACTGCCCTGACGGTCCGTCAAGCCTGGCCGTCACGCTAAGGCAGTAGCACTGGTCGGCGACCCGCGTTTTGGGAATTCCTAGCCCGTTTTGGATTTGGTTTCTACTACTCCTATAAATACCCTATGTTAGGTTTATGTTAGATAGAATTCTCCCATTAGTTTAAAACACGTTTTAGTTGGTTTTTGAGAGCAACAACACGGTTCATTCTCTTGAATTCGTGTCTTGATTCGTTCGTGAGTTCTTGGTGTTCTTGTTCGTGGATATTGGAAGATTGATTATTTTCATTATATTGTAAGACTTTTCTTCCTTTTATGATGAATACAACTATTTTCTCTTATTTATCGAGCATGAGTAACTAAAACTCACGCAACTAGGGTTGTGGGAGCCATGGCAAACGTAAGCTAAACTATTTAGATTCCGGGGGTAGTTGGGTTCGTATATGTATTGTCACGCTTGTAATCTATACTTATATGTCACGTTTTTCCTAGTGTTGCAACATTTCGAACATGCCTTACGGTTTAATTTGCTTGAGTAAAGAGATTAAAACCGGGAAAACTTGATTAACAACAAGGATTCGAGACTACTAACTCTCGTCTTATTGATTAATGCCGTAACTGGATTAATCTACTTGATGTTAGGATTGAAAGCTAAAAAGCACATCTTTTTGAGATCGAGAGAAGATAAAAGGAAATTTGTTTATTTGGTCGAGAGACGTTTAGACGATACAATAGACGCAATCACATCGTGACACGCATATAGAAAGAACCCGGTTAAGCCTAGAATCGATATTGTTACAACGCCATGGTGAACACATCCCTAGTTCATTCTCTCCCACTGATTATTTCCATAAGTTAATTGATTATTTTGTTTGCGATTTGTTTACACAAACCCCCCCTTTATTTACTGGAAACGATTGACGAATAGTCAACTAATTCACTAAAGTCTTAATCTTCACCATATTCTCTGTGGGATTCGACCCCAACCTTGTTGGGTTATATATTTGACAACGATCGCTTACGCTTCTTAAATTGAGGTGTAGTTTGAGCGTTATCAGGTACCATGCGTGGTACAGGTATAACATTCGGTTGGCATGGGTACCACGCCTGGTACGGGTTTACTTTATTGCATCTTGCTTTATTTCATTGACTATTGTATTGCATTGGTTGATATTGGTTCTGTGAGTGAACCGGGTTGTTTTACTGAATTTGATACTTGGTATTGGTTCTGTGAGTGGACCGGGCTATTTTTATTGAATCGTGATGTCCAATAGTGGTCCTTGAGTGACCGAGAATTCTGTTATATCATGTTATTAGTTGGTCTTGGTTTAGGCTGGGTTGTTACATCATGTTATAAGTTTGGTCTTAGTGTAGGCTGGGTTGTTATATCATGTTATTAGTTCGGTCTTGGTGTAGGCTGGGTTGTTATAACATGTTATTAGTTCGGTCTTGGTTTAGGTCGGGTTGTTATATCATGTTATGAGTTTGGTCTTGGTGTAGGCCGGGTTGTTATATCATGTTATTAGTTCGGTCTTGGTGTAGGCCGGGTTGTTATATCATGTTATTAGTTCGGTCTTGGTGTAGGCCAGCTTATTATATCATGTTATTAGTTTGATCTTTGTGTAGGCCGGGTTGTTGCATCATGTTATGAGTTTGGTCTTGGTGTAGGCCAGGTTGTTATATCATGTTATTAGTTCGGTCTTGGTGTAGGCCGGGTTGTTATATCATGTTATTAGTTTAGTCTTGGTGTAGGCCGGGTTGTTATATCATGTTATTAGTTGGTCTTGGTTTAGGCCGGGTTATTATATCATGTTATTAGTTGGTCTTGGTGTAGGCCAGGTTATTGCATCATGTTATGAGTTGGTCTTGGTGTAGACCAGGTTGTCATGTTAACACCTAGATGTGTTAGGGGGGATCCGGACAATGTAAAAGAGGTTCGGAATTCATGTTTTATTGTCATTAAGTGTACTAATGACGGTCAAGGATTAATTGTGTTAATAAGCATAAGGATGGGTCTTGGGGTAGACCGGGTAGCTTGTTGAACACTTAGGTGTGGCTAGAGGATCCTTGGTGGGTCCGGGTTTTGGGATGAGAAAGGGATTTTGATATAACTCTGTTGTTGTCATTGAATGTGTCAATGGTTGCTAGGTGAGTTGCATGTGGTTGGTAAATATAGAGGGAAAAGAAGAGTCTGGGCGTGGTTATTGGGTATAATAGCGGGAAAAGGGAAAAGGTCGTAAAGCTGTCTTAGAGGTCCGGGAAAGTCTGGAAAATGGTAGGTAATACTTGGGTATAATAGCGGTTTGGGTAGGCAGCTAGCTGGGTCAAGTCTGAATATTTAGTCAAGGTAGTTGACTGGGGTAAAAGGTTAAATGTGACTTGGGAAGTCTACATGTCAAGGTGACTTGGGAAGTCTATGTGACAAGGTGACTTGGGAAGTCTACGTGACAAGGTGACTTGGGAAGTCTACGTGACAAGGTGACTTGGGAAGTCCTAGATGTCAAGGTCAAGGTTAAAGGTGAAGGAGGGAGCTATAATGTTTATTTCATGTCTTTCCCTGTTTTTCTTATATGATAGTAGGAATGGATTTGGGTCGACCGATGATGCCTACCAGTACGTGTGTTTGTACTGACTCTACTCTTGCTATACCTTTTTGGTATAGTCTGGTTGCAGGTTGATGATGTTTCATAGGTTCACGGCGATGAGGGTCTCCAGCAACTTCTGTCTTCGATTCAATGGCGAAAGTTGAGTCTTTTATCTCTTTGTGTCATCTTGTAGAAGCTCATGTACTTGCTCAGACCAGATCCTAGGGGAGGGTGTTTTAAAAGGTTGTAAGGGTTTTTTCGCAATTTCTTATGTAGTCTATTTCTGAATAGGATTTTTGTAAAGAAAGGATTTCAGTCATGTATAAAGATGGCTTAATTTAATGGTTTACTTTAATTCCGCATGTTACCTGATGGACGGGTGGTAAGGGTTTGTCTATTTAGGTGATTAGAGTAGGCGCCCACACGGCCCGGTAGGTTAGGTCATGAGAGATGGTATCAGAGCCTAGGTTACTGATCTCCCAGTACAAGAGCAAAATGTTGAATGGAGTCTCGCGGATTGGTGTGTAGACGTCCACATCTAATCCTAGGGAAGCTAAAGCATTCTAGGAAACATCTCTTTTCTTTCATTCCTTTTCGTTACTTGCTTGTATGGGTTGAGTACAATTGGTATCTCTCGATTCCAATTGGTATCTCAACAAGGTGAAGGATGTATTGGACTCCGGGTACGACAAACAAGCAAGCAGGATTGGAACCGGGAAGGTTCCAATTGGTATCTGGCTGGGAAGCTATGTAAAGGTATGGATGGGTCGACTAATGGTCATCCATGAGGCGAATAAAAAGTAATGAAACTGATTTGGTTGACTGTTTAAGATTGAGGCTTGAGGTTGTGCTTATGTGCATTGATGTTGATTGAACGACTACAAATGTGTGTTGTGCAATTATTTGATTTGCTGTGAATGTCTTGGTCCAGGCGGAGTCATAACTTGAATTGGTGTGCTTTGGTTGATAATTACTTTTTGTGTACTTAAAATTGGTTAGTAAAGTGGTGTCACTTTTCAGAATCGGGCTTGCCATTGGTAAAAATAGTAAAGGGACAAGGCTTACGACTGTAGGAAAACTCCGGTTTCAGGACAGTCGAGATTGGTTAGGAGCTATGGGGGAAAAGGGCTATCATTGCTTGATGGCAGGAACTGCGGTAAGGAAAATTTAGTTCCAGCTTTGGAAACTGTGATTGTTTTAAATAATAAATTGCGATATGCCTTAATTGAAATTGTTTGCATTACGTTCGGGTATAGGCTTACCATTTATATAGATGGTGTTGACACCCAATTTTGACCACCCTATACCTCTCTTGGGCTGTTATTTTACTAGTTATTACTATTTTAATCATAATTTCTCCTACGTATTACTCTTATTTACTAAATAAATCATGTGTTTTATCATCGTCTTGACACTTTTAAATTTGTATATAGTTTATAAATATATATAATTTATTTTTAATTATTGCTATTTTATCGTAAATTTCGTATAATTCTACATGTCATTAATTTTACGTAATTTATTTTAAATAATTTTTCTTTTAATAATTATTGTTAATTATTATCTTATCTACTAAATTATATATACACATAATATTTTATTTACTAAATAGCAGCCCAAATTTAATTTTCCTTCCAATTTATTTAAATTCTAGCCACTTTTCACCTAATCTATGTCAATTATAGCCAGATTGAGTTTTAAAATGGCCTAACCTTAAATTCCAATTTCAATTCCAATCAATCCAATTTGAGCCTCAAATTTCATTAATCATAGTCGTTCATCTAAGTGTCCTAACGGCTCAGAATTGATCTCCCATTCTTTCTATTTTAAATTATACCTAAAATCCCAAAAATCCCTAATTCACTTTCATCTCTTCCATACCACCGCCTCTTTCTTCTCCATTTCTCCTCTCATCTCCGTCAGCCACCAGTAGCCACCTCTCCTTTTCCCTTTTCTCACCGCCAAATCGCCATCGCCGGCGCAGACTCAACCCCCACCACTAACCACCAGAAACCAGCCAATCATCCCTCTCTCCTCTCACTCCACCTCCATCACCGCTGCTGACCGGCGCCAGCCACCAGCAAACCCCCATATCACCGCCCCTCTTCTCTCTCTGCCCGCTGCCACTCTCCGCTCTTCTCCACCACACCTCTGGCGAAACCCGAAGGAGGAATCCCATAGTCCACAGTCACCATCTCCAACCCGCTACTCCACCATTTCCTCTCAACCTCAAAGTTCTCACCACCGGAGAACCCTGCGCCGCTCGTTCCAGCGATGGCCAGCCGCGCCTCCCATCTCCGGTGGGCGCCGATAAAGATTTAAATGACGGATTATTACAAGTCTGGCTTGGTTTTGATGGGGATTTCATTACGAGCTTCATCTACTCCATCTTATTCTCTCCTATTACAGGTTCTGGTATCGAAAATCTATTTGTGAAGGTTCATCCATGTTTATTTGATTTTATTGATTTGTGACTGATTACCTTGCCGATTACAGTATGCGGGAATTTTTTTTTACAAAGCTTTGGTATAAGTTAATTCTTAAATTTTGATCATATGTGTTTCCTTGTTGTTAAAATGGGTGTCTAAGCATGCTTAATTATCATGTTGTATTGCAATGGGTGAAACGGTTTAGCTGGTATCATTGTGGTGACCAATTTTGTTCTTCATGTTGTATTGGTTGGAATACTGCCTATATTCATGTCTGGAAATTTATGCGCCTTGTTATTTTCATCCATTGATTGATTATGAATTTAGGATTCTCTTTGCTCGTTATTTGATTACCCATGATTTAGTATCCTTTCTCCTTGTATGTCTAAGACAGCTATGCTACCTATCTATTTCTGAATATTGTATGGCTCATCTGCTTAAGGAAATAATCCCCTTGATTGGTTTTCTGAATATTTTCCATCCCTTAACCAATTGTCTCAATGTTAATTCCTCCTTAATTATGGTAATCCTCATAATGTGCTCCTAATTGATTTGACTCTGTTTAAGAGTTATGCCCCTTTGATTGCTCTTCTTGAATAACTGATTTGCTCTATTTTATCTAGTTATCATGATTTTATTAGGATAATTATGGTAAAGTTGAATGATTTGCTACCTTTAATTGATTCTATCAACCTCTTTAAGGAAAGAACTCTTTTAATTGATCTCTAAAATATCTTTCTTCTGATCTTTTACTTACAATTCAACTACTATATAAGCAGTACCCCCCATTTTCATTAAAAAAGACTGGACACATCTAATACTCCCATATTATTAAAATTCTCTTCTCTGCGAATAAGTCTATCTATTGCTAAGTATTGGACTTTGGCTATTTTCTTATTGTTTGCGGCCAACTGGTTAGTTAGAAGATTCCAATTCATATATGATCACTTGTAACCTAAATGTGTGCTTTAGTCGATCTATGTTGTTACTTGCGATTATTCTATGTACGTCTTTGTACCTGTGAGTCATTAGAGAGCATGTATATAGGATGTCTAAACTTTACTTCTTGTTGGCTTGATCTGTTTCCTTTTGTGCTTTAGTCATGAACCAGTGTTACTTGTTAAAATATTAGATATTGCTTGTTCGCATAGTGACTGCTCGATTATATTTGGTTATGTCTTGGCTGCTCGATTATGTTTGGTTATGTCTTGGTTGGTTTTCATGGTATTTGGAGGAATATGGAGGCCCTAATGCATTCATGCTCCTTGACATAAGCACTGCCTAGGGTCCTTGAGATCCTCAGGAACTCTGACATGTCAAGGCGTGGTTTAAGGGTTGTATTAAGGTTCTCCGAGTCCTATGTTCTGCATGTTTGACAGGTTCTTTTTGGCTGTGAAGAGTTGTTCGGGATCGGGATTTTTGAGTATCGGGACAACCTGTTCTTTAACTTTAAATCTTATTCATTATTTTGGTCTGTAATAATTTATTGTAAAATTCTGACGACAAATGAAATACTTTAGGGGACTGCTATGGGGGAAGGGCAAACTACGTGTTATTTGCCTTAGTTATTTGAAAACGCCTAGAAAACATGCTTATAGGTAAGTTCGTTTCAGCTTTAAAATTAATTAGCATGCTCTATGGCTTAAAGTCAGTTTTCAGTTCTGTTTAGTTGCCATGTTTATAAGTTAAATATGTTTCAGCATTTATGATAGTTAGCTACCATGTTTTAAGTTGTAAAAAAATCAGTTTCATCATATAAATAACAAAGCTAGTTACCATGTTTAAAATCAGCTTCATCTTTTAAACAAAATCAGAACCATGTCTAGTTTAAAATCGATTTCAGCATCAGTGTTCTGTGTATTTTAGATAGCATGCCTATAGGGTTAATTCAGTTTCTGCATATACCACGACAAGAAATCATGCCTATAGGATTCAGCACGTCGAAACTGTTTCATCATGTTAAAATCAGTTCAGCATGTTAGAGGCTGTTTCAAAATGCTAAACCGGGTTCAGTATGTTTCAACATTTTTAAACTAAGTAGTTACCATGCCTATAGGACTAAATAAGCTTTCAACATGTTAAATCATTTAGATAGCATGCCTATAGGATTTAAATTTGTTTCAGTACATTATTTCATTTAGATATCATGCTCATAAGATTTAATTAATCAATTTTCTGCACATCTATACTACTAGAAATCAAGTTGTAGTTTATTAAGGCTTTAATTTCTGAAGCATAGTTTATCACCTTGTACCTTCATTAAATGATTAAGAGGCATGTTTGAGACTGTTATGTGCTACTTGTTTAAAAGTCCCTTTTTGTTTTGCTTGACGCTTTCCCGTGTCTAATTAGGAAACCTAAGATTTTATTTGTCTAGTCCCATACCCAAATAGTAAGTCCAAATGCCTCTTGGACGTTAAGTTGGGACGGGTAAGCATCTTAAGACGCGTTAGTATTTTTCATTTGTTTAGTGCGCTTTTAGAATAATAATCTTAGTAACCAACTTAGGTGGGTAGATAGACGGACATGATGGAAATTGACCCGAGCAGAATACGACAATGTCTTTGAAATTATCTTCGGTAAATAAGACAGGCGCTGATCCGAATAGGTTAAAACTAACTTAAGTTTAATTCTTATACTCTTACGTGTTTGGGGTAGTATTAATTAAATCACCTACTAATTAGATCTCTTTTCCTATTTTTTTTTTTTGAATTCTATCTTCTCGCTTATCTGATTTTCTTATGTGTTTATTTAGCTTTTTAAATATTCCACATGCTTAATTCTTGCTCACCTAGTTTCATTAATAATTAAACTGGTTTAATTTATTGACTTCTTAAAAAATAGAATTTATTTGTATAGCGGTGTAGTTTTATTAATTCATATCGATCTTTGTTTATCACATAATTCCCCACATAAATAACGAATCCGGCAGGGACCCATATTTGTGGACCTCGAAAGGTGCTTAACACCTTCCTTTTGAGGTAACTTGAACCCTTACCCGATTTCTGGTGACGTAGACCTTAAAGTAATTTAGTTGTAGTTAGTTAAAATGGTGCCCTAACGCACCTTAAATTCGTTAGTTGGCGACTCTTCACTCTTTTCTATCCAAAAAGAGTTGTCACGTCGATGGCCCATCTTTTCGCGAGAAAAATGGGGCGCGACAGATGGTAAGGGAACAAAAAGGGATTGTCCATGTAGGGAAGCTCCGATTTAAGAACAATCGGGACTTGGTTGGGAACTAAGGGAACAAGGGAGTCATTAGTATGTAATGGTGGGCAGATATTATCGGGAAGCACATGTTGTGATTTATTTCATTTTATAAGGTATCATGTTGATTTGCGATGCGATAATGCCGAGAATGGTCTTGAGGGTGGTTTAAGACCATGGTGGGATTTACATGTTTAGACAGTGGTAGTTGGGAAGGGGAATGAATGCTTTTAGCTAGAAATAAAATTTCATGTGCGGTTACTGTTGGGACCGCTATAGCATGATTTTTACTGCTACCTCGGAAGGGCGCGGGGCAGAATGCCCGCCCTGTTTTCCCTGGTTTTTCATGTCATTCCCGAGGCATCTAAGGGTAATGGTTACGTTACAAGCTGCTATGTGAAACAAGGAAATAGTCTATATGACTAATATAGTGTGCATATAAGGCATTTGGCCTGAAATTTAGCATCCATGTGCGATAAAAAGGAAAGGGTAGATATAGTAGCCCGGGATATTGGTAAAATTATGATTGACCATCGGTGGGAATAGTCACTCATGTAGAATTTGATAAATGACCCGTGATTCAATGAGTAGTGTGGGACACTGCTCATGGCCTTGTATTGTGAGGGCGATTATTGACTTGTGTTATTATTGATGATCATTAGTGGTGAGGGTATGCTCGCCATAGCATTGGTTGGGGTGTAAGTATCCGGATAGACTTTTCCCCTAGAACGGGAGTCGCCAAAACCTCAAGCTAGGATGAGTTCCAATGGAATCTTTGTTGTTGCATGATTTAGAGACATATGGTGTCTCAGGGCATAGTGTTGAAAAGAATAAGGTGATACTATGATATGTGAAGGACATAGTACCCCGTAGGAAGCTTCCGAAATAGAGTTCGGGCTAGTAGAACTCTGGGCATAGTGGAAAGGGGATCGCCATGGTGGGATCTATCCCTCTTGGCGGGGAAAATCTATTTCGTTCATTATGTGAGTTTTTTTTGCTTCGGTGTTTCGATGAGGCCCCAAATTTCTTAGGCACTCGGGGAGAGATAATCTAGTTGCCTTGTGTAGATCAAAGGAAGGTATTCCTTGACATAGTGGGAGTGAATTAAATTTTAGTTGAATTACGTATACCAAGGGATTCAAAAGTTTCGGTGGTTTGCGTAAGGTTATATTTACGCTGTCATGGTAGAGCAATAAGATTGAGGGATGGGGTTGTTCTCTCCCTCCACTGTAGAGATCATTTGGGGATGAACGATGGGTAAATTGGTATCTGTCATATCGACTGGGTTCGTTGTTACGGGTAGTTCAATCGTTCCAAGTGTTAGAGTTAGAAAACTCCGGGTTTGGGAGTTTGAAATTCTGGGCTAGGCTAGCCTCGGCCGATTTTGGAGCGAGGTAGAGTCTAGGGAAATTCGTGTATGGATTGGACTAGGTGTCTTGGGTTAAGCTAGTTTTTCACGTAGCCAAGACATAGAGGAGGATGGGGGATTTTTCAAAATCTAATTTGGGTAAGTAGAACTCCCAGAATCGCGTTTGACGTAAAATGGTTTCTTCAGGTCGTCGGGAGAAGCAAGTGTATTGTGAAATGGCCAAAACTGGCAGATTTTTGGACATTCTGTCCGTGACGAACGTGACCACGTGCTACAGCGGGCTGATGGGGTTTTAATGCAGAAACATTCCCTAAAACATCAGTATTTCACAAGTTCATTTTGGCAGAAGGGCTAGGCGATTCCAGGCGTTTTTCCTCATTCTTCCGTCAAAAATCTTCCCTAAGGTAAGGCTTTCGTTTCCCAAACTCTGTAATATGTTTCCTATGCGGTAGAATTGCTAGGAGGGAAATTGGGGAAGGGTTGGAATGACCTAGGGATGGTGGAATTTGGGGAAAGAAGGGGATTCCAAGCATGTATGTTCTTGGGTATTGTTAATAGTATGTTATTATTATCATAGGTTGTTAAATTCTCTATTTTATCCGTAAAAATGATAGAACTGGGAGATTTAACGGTGGAAAGCCAGGAAAAAGGGTGGGATGATCATGGGTGGCCTGGGGTTTGGGGATTTGGTATAGTCTGGGTAATGTGCAGGCCTTGTGTGTTAATTGTATGTACTAAGTGTTAATTTTAGACCACGAACGAGAAAGAAATTCCGGTAAAAAGGACGCGAAACCACAGATCCGGGCCTGCAGGACCGCCAGGAATGCCTCCACGGAGCCAGAAATGCACGATTGTTACTGCTTGGCGCTCAGGTAGGCTAGGTTTTATGAGTAGTTAGACATGTTTACTTTCCATACTTTGTATAGTAGAAATGGAGAATCCATGTTTTAGGCCTCCGGGCACGGAGTCTGGCGGATTCGAGAATTGTTGTGTTATTTCTAGGATATACGGAGTAAATAGTGGGATTGTGAATGGTATTATGTGGTTAGCTTAATTATATTATTGACATAAAATGATGGGTTGAGGGACTAGCGTGTCGGGAAGGTTTGGGGATCCGGGGGAGTGCTTTAGAGCACGGGAAACGAGAATAGGAAGCTCCTAGGTGGGATTTCAAGAATGTTTATTGCTTGAGGCTTAGCGGCGGTCTAACTAAGGTTAGAAAAGGGAAACGTGTCGCATGCTTGTGTGTTTATCTAAAAAGGGAAATTGCTAGTTATATGTTATAATAAAAAGGGTGAACCGGGGAATAGTCTTCGGATGGGATTTAACGGTTCACCGGTTACCTAGAAATGGGGTAGGTGAAGGCTTTCGTATTTCTGCGAATGTGTATATTCATTGTACTCGTTGTCTAAGTAATTGTGTGTTACATTACTTAGGGAAATGGTGTGGAATGTCTAGGTTCCTGTTTACAGTCTCTGATTGAACGGTTTTACTTATTGGTTTTACGGGTATAATACATGGTTGGCATGAGTATCATGCCTGGTACAGGTATAACACATGGTTGGCACGGGTACCACGCCTGGTACGGGTATAACACATGGTTGGCACGGGTACCATGCCTGGCACAGGTATAACATTCAGTTAGCACGGGTACCATGCCTGGTACGGGTTTAATTTATTGCATCTTAAATTGTTTCATTGACTATTGTATTGCATTGGTTGATATTGGTTCCGTGAGTGGACCGGGTTATTTTACTGAATGTGATACTTGATATTGGTTCTGTGAGTAGACCGGGCTATTTTTATTGAATCGTGATGTCCAATGGTGGTCCTTGAGTGATCGGTAATTATGTTATATCATGTTATTAGTTGGTCTTGGTTTAGGCCGGGTTGTTATATCATGTTATGAGTTTGGTCTTGGTCTAGGCCAGGTTGTTATATCATGTTATTAGTTCGGTCTTAGTGTAGGCGGGGTTGTTATATCATGTTATTAGTTTGGTCTTGGTTTAGGTCGGGTTGTTATATCATGTTATGAGTTTGATCTTGGTGTAGGCCAGGTTGTTATATCATGTTATTAGTTTAGTCTTGGTGTAGGCCGGGTTGTTATATCATGTTATTAGTTCGATCTTGGTGTAGGCCGGGTTGTTATATCATGTTATTAGTTTGGTCTTGGTGTAGGACGGGTTGTTGCATCATGTTATGAGTTTTGTCTTGGTGTAGGCTGGGTTGTTATATCATGTTATTAGTTCGGTCTTAGTGTAGGCCGGGTTGTTATATCATGTTATTAGTTCAGTCTTAGTGTAGGCCGGGTTGTTATATCATGTTATTAGTTCGGTCTTGGTTTAGGCCGGGTTGTTATATCATGTTATTAGTTGGTCTTGGTGTAGGTCGGGTTGTTGCATCCTGTTATAAGTTGGTCTTGGTGTAGACCGGGTTGTCATGTTAACACCTAGATGTGTTAGGGGGATCCGGGTGGGTTCAGACTATGTAAAAGAGGTTAGGAGTTCATGTTTTATTGTCATTAAGTGTACTAATGACGGTCAAGGATTAATTGTGTTAATAAGCATAAGGATGGGTCTTGGGGTAGACCAGGTAGCCTGTTGAACACTTAGGTATGGCTAGAGGATCCTTGGAGGGTCCGAGTTTTGGGATGAGAAAGGGATTTAGATATAACTCTGTTGTTGTCACTGAATGTGTCAATGGTTGCTAGGTGAGTTGCATGTAGGTTGTAAATATAGAGGAAGACGAAGAGTCTGGGCGTGGTTATTGGTTAATATAACCAGGTGGTAAAGCTGTCCTAGAGGTCCAGGAAAGTCTGGAAAATGCTAGGTAATACATGGGTATAATAGCGGTTTGGGTGGGTAGCTAGCCGGGTCAAGTCTGAATATTTATTTAGGGTAGTTGACTGGGGTAAAAGGTTAAATGTGACTTAGGAAGTCTACGTGTCAAGGTGACTTGGGAAGTCTACGTGACAAGATGACTTGGAAAGTCTACGTGACAAGGTGAGTTGGGAAGTCTACGTGACAAGGTGACTTGGGAAGTCCAGATGTCAGGGTCAAGGTTAAAGGTGAAGGAGGGAGCTATAATGTTTATTTCATGTCTTTCCCTATTTTTCTTATATGATGGTAGAAATGTATTCGAGTCGACCGATGATGCCTACCAGTACGTGTGTTTGTACTGACTCTACTCTTGCTATACCTTTTTGGTATAGTCTGCTTGCAGGTTGGTGATATTTCATAGGTTCACGGCGATGAGGGTCTCCAACAACTTCTGTCTCCGATTCTATGGCGGAAGTTGGGTCTTTTATCTCTTTGTGTCATCTTGTAGAAGCTCTTGTACCTGCTCAGACCAGATCCTAGGGGAGGGTGTTTTTAAAAGGTTGTAAGGGTTTTTTCGCAATTTCTTATGTAGTCTATTTCTGAACAGTTTTGTAAAGAAAGGATTTCACTCATGTATAAAGGTGGCTTAATTTAATGGTTTACTTTAATTTCGCATGTTACCTGTTGGACGGGTGGTGAGGGTTCATCTATCTAGGTAATTAGAGTAGGCGCCCACACAACCCGGTAGGTTGGGTAGTGACAGTATGAGCTACTTAGAATAAATGACGGAGAATCCATTCAAGAGATGCACACCAGGTTCACCTCAATCATCAACGAGCTTCACTACCTGGAAGACGGCATTAAGCCTAGCAAGCTTGTCAGGAAGATTCTAAGGGTCCTACCTGCCTCCTGGGAAAGAAAGGTAAATGCCATCACTAAAGCAAAAGACCTCCAAACTCTGACAATGGATGAGCTAATAAGTAACTTGAAAACCTATGAACTCAAGAAGCTACAGGACCAAGAACGACTATAACCCAAGAAGTACAAGAGCTTAGCACTCAAGGCTATCAAGAGCGACTCAAGTGTTATGAAACAGACATGTCCTACATCACTAGGCAATTTCAAAAAATGATAAGAAGAAATGGAGTTGTTCCCTCAAAGGGAAACTCAAGTAGGTTTTTCAGAAGCAATGAGACTTGACACAAATGTGGAAAGCTTGGACATTTCATCAAAGACTGTCCTCTTCTCAACTAGGAAGAAAAAGAGCATGGAATAAACAACTATGACAAATGGTGAAAGAGTGACCAGGTCCCTAAGAAACAAAAAAGAAAAGAAATGGCGGACATAGTTGTGAAACAGAACTTAACAGCATGGGGAGAGTCTTTCAGTGAGTCTTATCAGGAAGAGGCTCTAAAGGACGTTTCTATGATAGCTATCGAGGATTACTCATCCTGATTTGACTCACTGTTTGCTCTGATGGCAAAGCCTGATGATGAAGGAGAAGACAAGGAGGTCAGTTTTCATGACGTCCAATAAAATCTTAAGGACTACTTTAAGCTAGAGTTACGCTCCTTGGCAAATGTACTGATTGATGAATACTACATCCTCTCTAAGGAAAGGGACTCTCAGACTAACAGTGTCACCGAGCCTGATGATTAAAAGGTAGCTATGGCAAGCACAATCTACGATCTAGAAGAAAAACTGGGGATTGCTATCTCTAAAAATGACATGCTGAATGAAAAATTGAAGAACATCACTCAAAATGGCATCAAAGGCAAAGGGAATGGAAGTGAAGCTCAATTTGAGCTTGAGGAAAGCTTGAACAAACTCAAGTGTGATCTCACAATCTCCCTAGAAAGAAATAGAGAATTAAAGAGGGACATAGTCAGGGTTAAGGTTGATCTTGAAAAGGTGCTTAAGTGGACCATCTCTTCTGAAGTACTGACGCAACTGACAAGTATGAGGTCAAATAATGGAGAAGGACTTGGATTTCGAAACAAGAGCCTCTCATACAATCCCCATAGCAAGTACATTTCAAATCCTGATAATTGGTTGTGCACACACTGTGGAAAAAATGGACACTACAAGGAAGCATGTTCAGCCAGGATTACAGCCGATAAAAAGAGTAGAGAGTACGCTGATCAGGCTGAGGACATCGAGAAACCTGGTCCCTCTGTCAAAAGGACCAGGATGCTAAACGAGGAGAAATAATTCAAACAACCTGGTCCATCCATCAAGAGACCTGGTCTCTCATCCAGAAGGACTAGGTTACCATCTTGGATCAAAAGAAGTCTTATTCACCCTCTATCTCATTACTGGGGACTCAGATTATCATGGGTCCCTAAATCCAACAAGTGATCCGTATGAAGAGATGAGTAAGAGGAAGCAACCAAGCCTGGTCGTAGACAGTGGTTGCTTCAAGCGTATTACCAAAAGAATGAATGTTCTCCTCTCACTCAAGACACTTCAAGGGGTAAGTGTTCTCCTTGACAATGGCAAATGAAATCCAATTTTCATCCATGCAGATGTTCTCACGTATCGAAGCACTCAAGATGATATTGATAAAGTGCAGCACAAGGGATTGAAATGTAGTGCCCCGAACTTAAGATACGTGTTCAACTCGTAAACGTGAAGGAATCATTATGAACCAAGAGGATAAGGTTGTGAATGGATAATTATACAAAGGGACGCTTATACTAATCCATTTGAAATGATATACCAAGGTTATAGACCAAATGGAGACTTGGAACAAAAGTTCAAATTGAAGGATTCACTATGGTGGACTATTTCAAGCAAGCTAGTACGAGGTCTTACTTGTAATGGGTATATCTCCCAATATAAAAAGATTTAGAGGTCCTATGAAATACCAAATTAAAGATATTTGCGTCTAGTTTGCAATGCAACAAATCGCTCGTCCATACAAGTTTGGAGTAAAACGTTATGCGCATTTTACTACAGACACGCGCACTGCCCAATCACTGCGGGACATGTGGCAGCCTTGGTTAAGTCGACCAAAAGTGGTGTATTTATATTGAAACTTTGAGATTTCGTCTCCCATACATATAAGAACATAAGGGAACTGCTTAACACTTGTTTTATTCAGTTCTTATTCATCTCAAGCCCTCTCTAGCCTAAGGTAAGTGAATTCCTTCAAGAATCAAGTGTATTTTTCATCGTAGGTCACAGAAACATACTTAGTCAAGTGTTTTCTTGAAGGAAAAGGTGTTGTTCTTGAAGATAAAAAGGGTGCATGGATTGTATTCTTATTGATAAAGGTATGAATGCTGTTCTATACCTATAAATATGACTCTAAGAGTTATTTTAAGTATAGTTTACGAGTAGGACTCACGGGACGGTGAAAGCAAGCCGTGAGTCCATGTTTTGCCCACTGTAACTAATATATTCGGTGAGGAAGGAGTATGTAGAGGGCTGTAATGGTTGTACTATTGAATAAACGAGGTGTGTATTGTGATGTATTGAGGTAGCAAGCTTGCTGTGATAAGGAGGGACGCTAGGTATAGCAAACACGATTGCTACGGCACTTGCAAGCTTGTCCCTCGTCAAGTGTTTGATAAAATGCCTAAATGGATTGAGGATGTTGTTTATATGTTATTTGGCTTCCTATCACTATATTAAATGTTATAATTCTCGCCCAACTTAATCTATGATATTAAAGGGTCATTTAAACGCTACTAAATAAAGAACTCCCGAGGCGGTATTTAAAAGTCGAGGGGTCAAGTTTATGACCTTGTTTGGGATATGGAATGGGCTGCATATTGTAAGGAATTGATGGAGGGATTAATATTGACTTCATAGGTGGTCATAGTTCAGTTGATAAGGGGAAAAGAGAGAGGTGGGACGATACACCATTTAATTATCTTATTTGCTAAGCTTGTCGCTCGTAAGCTATTATCATCTTCCCGACCTCGCCATATTTCTTGGTTAGTCGCTTATAATATTGAATATGTTGTTATGTCATAGATAAGGAGTGTTTGACGGGAACCAATGACGCTACATAAGGTAGAGAGAGTCTCGAAGTAAGGTATGTAAAGCTAAAACCTATTTTCGCCATCAAGGCACGACCTAGAGTCACATGTTCCTCCTATAAAGGTCGTCATAGATTATATGCTTCTTGAAGAAAAGCTTAATTCTATTATAGGTCTCTCTCAAGTGGAGTTCTAAAACTATAGAGTTATAGTACTCATTTCTAGTCAAAGAAGTCACATGTTTCACACGATCATACATGTCTTCAGTTGAAACTCTTAGAAGTTACCGAGCATATATGTCACGAACTTAGAGAAATTAATTGGCCACAAAATAGACCTGAGTATATAAGATCACATAGATATATGATTCATCAGCTAAAAGAAAGTAATCAATATTCAGATAACGATTTATATGATTTATAAGTTGCCTACTATGAGCCTTTACAAGCAAGACGAGATTATACCCTACTTTGCAGCATGGGGTGGGTATCATTAGGGCCACTACGTGCGACGCTATTTTGTGTACAAAATTTAAATAGAGTCAGATGGAACTTCTCGTCATGGATTCCCTGACTACACAAGCCTACGGGCAGACCTTACAGGAGCCCTGGAGGGCGTACCTTGATAGACCACATTATCCAGACTATGAGATTTCACACATGGTTGTGATAGTTGGCTACAGATGCCAAACATGTGTCACTGATCGCCGACAACAGGCCATCTTGTGACTTCCTGACAGTTAGTATTACATAAAGAGTAGATAAATTATGTAAAAGGGTAAAGATGTCACCTAGGCAAATTCTAGGGATTTTAAACATATGTAATTAAGTAGTGTATAAGACGTTATATAAGGACCCCTGATATTGTTCATTGTATTAGTTTCACTTTCAGTTTCAAATTACATTCCTTGTATGTGTATGCTCAGATTTTCCTATCTTTGATATTCAATTCAGTGAGCATTCTTACATGTCTACTTGTTATTTAGTCTGCTTTACATATCAGTACATATGAAATATGTACTGACGTCCCTTTATTTTTGGGCGCTGCATTTTATGAATGCAAGTTCAGGTACTCAGGCTAGCAGACATCCACAGTAGACCAGTGCCTTCCCGTTGATCTGTTGGTAAGCTCCACCTCTCGATGGAGTTATCAGATGCCTAGGTCACATGTTTCGGATTCATGTACATATCGTATGTTGGGTATGTCGGGGCCCTGTCCTGACTAGTTATCAGATTTTCAGTTGCAGACTCTTTAGACGCTTCTTAGACATAGTCTTGTTTCAGCTGTACAGTTTGTCTAGTGGGCCCTTCAGTTATTTATGTTTCAAAATATGTAAACACATGTTGATGTCCATATTGTTTCTTATCAGTTTATAACTTTATCATGAGTTTAGTATATATGTTTAGCAGGTTCTCGTATAACTCACTTAACGTCCACCCCTCCTAGCTAGGGGCGTGACAGTGAACTTGCCAATTCTTTGCTAATAACCCTGTTGCTCTCGAGGGACCTAGTCCACGAAGGAAATCTCCACACCAAGATGATGCAATGAAGACTAAAATGGAGTTGTAAACTCTTTCTACTTTACAGTATAGGAAGCCCAGACACTCAAGACTCAGTTGACATTGAAGTTAGAGTTAAAGAAGAGCCCTCCTCAGAATATCAACCAGAGGGACCGGTACAACACTGACACTGAAAGTAGATCACCGTGTCTTCACGATCTGACTTGCAAACCATATCCAAAACAATATCGTTGCTTACTTCTCAGTCCTCAGAACTAATCTGGAACCCAAGGAACGTTAAGAAGTCTAAATAGATGTTGATCTAGTTATACCCACAGGATACTCAAATCAAGGTTGGTTGCCTGAGTGCTCAATTAGGCAGAAGCTGGTGGAAGAGATTGGTGCAGTGCACAGAAGGGTACAACACCTATTTGATGATATTAGCATGTGAAAAATCTATTGAAGTCTTGGTCAATCGATCTGAACTGATCCTTCTATGCCCCTGAGTCTCTCCCTCTGGCTATGACTAGGCTACAGGTATCTAGGTAAGCAAATAAATGATGATATCTAACTCAGTTTTATACTGTTGTAGGTATGCACGCTTAGGAAGAAAATTAATGGTGTATGGAGATCATAATGACATTCTCAAGACAGCTTTCAAACACAAAAAGGGACCTGGTCCCCTCTATCAAGGTTAGTATCACTAATTGTTTTCATAAAATATTTTGAAATACTAATTGAGACTGCCACATAGACTATCCACTCTCCTTTTCTTTATATCCTGAACATTTTCATGTCATTTGAATCTTAAGCGTCGGACCACTCACAACATGACACGTCACCCCTCTCTTGACTTAAGCCTAAATCCTACCGTTGCTCTATAAAACCTCAACAATCCTTTCAAACTCTCCCTCTCTAATTCACTCATATCCCTAAAGGCTTAAACTCAAACCCATTCCATCCTAAGATTCTCTAACCATGTCTCAACCAAGCTCCCCAAACAAGGTGCAACCGGCATCACCTGATAACCAAATGCCACCTTTGACCTCGCCTGAAACCCTGACTACGGGAGAGTTTCAAAACCCCTTTTCAATTCCCACTGATCCATCATCCTTGTGGAAACATCAAACTCCTACCCTCTCTATCCCCACTGAACCTAAATCACCCTCTCCTGCATTCTTCTCTCATCAAATGCCCAAACCCACAAATTCCTCTCAACAACACTCTGGCGACACCATAGAAATTGAAACTACTGAAAAGGAAATCGAGGTGACCAGTGTAGTGCCACCTAAAAATACAACAGTCACTCCTTCCACTCCTTTGATGGACCTACACCAACAACCTGGCTCAAAGATCGAATTCGTGCCCAAGGAACAATCTCTCTCTGAGGGTGTCATGACTAAATGCTCTAATGAGCAATTGTTTGAGGGAGTCTGTCAGAGGTAAGATGTGAGTCATCAAACATTCTTTTTGTAGGAGATGAGTATGTGGCGGAATGTCTCACTGCAATGGCTAAAGGAGACGGTGAGATTGGTGATTTAGGAGTAGATGGAGTTAATGTAGATGAGGGAGGTGAGAGATTTGGATCTCCTGTTTATGTGATGCCCTCTCCTAAATGGGATGGCACTCCTCTGAGTTCCTTAAGTGTGAGGATGTTGTGAAATGATGACGAGGAAGAAGAGGAGGATGACAATGCTTCTCTTGCTACCAGGTTCAAACAAACCCCTATGCCTACTGAGCCGACTCCCTCACTCTTGATAAGGGACCGGAAAGAGGGACCTGCTATGAGAGGAAGCAAGAAGAGATTAATAGATGTGGCTCTAGATGAAAGCCACTCTAAAACTGTCCAAAGACGCTGAAAGAGTACTGTCATGGAAGATACTGAGGTAGGTGAGCAAGTCATTGAGGTTGTTCAAGCAGATACTGCTCAGACTGTTCAGGAAACTCCAAAGAGTGCAAGAGAGAAAACTGTATCCAAGCAGCTTGTTGTTGAGATGATGATTAAGAAAAACAGGAAACATATTAGAATAAAAGGGAAAGGTGCTCCATCTGGTGTATCAAAGAAAAGGAATGTCAAGAACAGTGAAAAAGGAAAAGTGATAGAGGGACCTAGTTCAAGTACAAAGTCTGACGAACCAGTAGAACTGACTCGTGAAGAAAAACAAGATGTTTTGAGGAAGCAGAAGGTACTGAATGGAAGAGTGTTTGATCCCGACATCAGTGAGCTTAATGGAATGCAAGAATTGGTGGAAATGGTTAAATTCCAAAAGTGGGATCACCTGCTTAGGCCTCATACTCCCCTTCTACATGAAACTGAAGTCAAAGAGTTCTACGTGGAGATGATACTCTGTGAAACTTGTGAGGCGGTAGCCACCTCAGTAAAGGATATGGACATCTTTCTGAATAAAGAAATTCTAAGCGAGATACTTGATGTGCCTATGGAAAGGATCAACTCAATAGGAGATAGAACTGCCTCTAGGGAATTCTTGGGAGCTATAGGAAAGTTAAAGAGCTTGAACTCTGAAACACTCCTTAAGAAGCAACTGAAAGGGGAGTACCAATTGCTCTTTGAACTGGTGAATAAGGTCCTGCTGCCCTGAACTGAGAAGAGATCTATTACAGGAGTCGCTGACCTGGTCCTCATGGAAGCTCTTGTGACTTTTCAACTCGTCAGCCTGCCTGGAATCATGCTTGAACATATGGAGAAAATCATAACGATAAAGGATGGGAAACATGGGTTGGGCTATGGGTATATTCTCTCCAGAGTCTTCTCTTACTTCAAAGTACCACTTGGAAGAGGAATAGCGGGAACCAAGAAGCAAATGAGCACAAGGGGGACACTTGAAGAATGTGAGTGCATTGAAAAGGAAGGGGTAGTTGCTTCTCACTCCTTTGTATCGGAGATGATTGCTGCTCACAAAAGAAACACAACTGAGCTTGAGAAGCTAACTATCCTTATATCCCAGAAGGATGCTGAGATCATGAGCCTCAAGGCAGCTTTGCAGGTTGCCTCCTCTGGACCCAATGAGGGAACAGGTCGGGAAGCTGAACTAGAAAAGGAAAATGCTGATTTAAAAGCTGATAATAGTGTCCTGAGGGACCAGGTTGAGAGTTTGACTCAGAAGCTAATTCAGGCTCATGATGATGCTAATGAGCGTTTCAGTAATCTCCTAAAGACCCTCACCAAACCTTTCTCCTAGTCTATCCTTCTTGTTGTTTCAACTTTTGTTGTACCTATCCAATGTCTATGTGGTTAGCTCTTGATAATAATTTCTGAACCTTTTATGTAAATTTTTGTGATGCTAACCCGACTGTGGTCAATGAAATACTGCTATTCTTTATGTCTGAATGCTCTCCTTTATCATTAATTCTCTTTCCCTTGATTGTGTTTCCCCAGAGGCCATGAGTTAATATTGGTGTTTAATCTGTCTTCACCTGGTTTACTGCTTATGCTCTTTTTAATGATGCCAAAAGGAGGAAGAATTCTTGGTAACAGAGGGAACAGTTGGAGTTCTTGGTGATAGGGGGAACACATAGAGCAAGTCAGAAATAAGTCTTGGCGACAGGGGGAACCAAGGGATGGAACCGATTAACAATCTCGGAGCAAAAATGTGATATATTTGTCATCATCAAAAAGGGGGAAAAATGTTGTATTCTAAGTTTTGATGATTGACAACCGCATGAAGGCACCAGGTCCTTGTGCCACCGAAAATGAAAGCTGTGAACTGCACCCTCTTTGCAGTCCCGGCTTCAGCATCGCCTCAGGGAGAACAAGTGTCATACGTGCCTTGCGTTAGGGGGAACTGGTGTGGGAATGGATTCTCCAGTTAAAAGGACCCACGGGTTTATCATCATCAAAAATGGGGAAAATGATGCATGGTAAAATTTTGATGATTGACAAACTCTTGGAGGGACCTGGTACCGGCAATGATCTTAAAATAGAGTCAACTCGGTACAGCTGTAAAGTGTACCTTTTCTGCAGTTGGTTGGTGGAGTTGCAGCAGACTTGCAGCAGTCCTTTCCACCTTGACTAATAGCATGGCTCCTAGGTTTTGTCATCTCTCATATATAATGAGATGAGACAAAGGCAAAACCTAGCTTTTGCAATAAAAAATTAATATTCTCTTAGCAAAAAGCCACTGCTCCTTTCAAGCCTACAAGAGCTCACTCAACGAGGGACCTGATCGTGATCAAGATTGTGTCTTCAGTTTCTTGTTGTATTTTGAGTCTTTGTATTCGGTTATCTTATTGTAAACCTACTCTTCATCTCTGAAGTGTGAGTAGGTGTGATTGTTTGTGCTTTATCCTTTCATTCGTAGCTCATCAACTAGAGTTAGTTGATACGTTGAGTTGTATCAGCTAGAGGTAGTTGATAGATAAGAGTTGATCAGCTAGAGTTAGTTGGTCTAGTTAGAAGGTGATAGAGTTATCATCTTGAAGTGTTGCTTGTGTTGTGACTATTACAAGGGAATGGGGTTAATAGGTTAACCATAGGATTACGAGAAAAAGTCTGTAATCAACCATTGCTTTTGTTTTAGTAAAGTTGTTGTTGGTGAAATCCTACGTGGTAGGTCGTGGTTTTACTCCCTTGAGCAAGGAGGTTTCCACGTAAAATCGTGTGTTCATTCTTATTATTTTATTTACTTCTGTTTTGGTTTAAACCTGCATCAAGGACCTGGTCCCTGATCTGTAGTGGACCCATACAAGTCATCACAATTCTTGTTAAATCAACTACTGCTCAATCATGATATATAAAGCAAGAACCGAATTTAATAAATTAAAATCGAACCGAATCGAATTTGAAAAAATTGAATCGAACCAAACTAAATTTGGTTCGATTTTCGGTACCCTTTTTCCATAATCAAAAATCGAACCAAAATTTTAAAAAATCGAATGCCCACCACTAATATTAGCATTTTACACATAGAGAATTATATATTCAAAAGAAAATACAAGCAACTCTATTTATTAATCAACTATATAAAAAAGACATTTCAATCAAAGATAGAGTAGTCAAAGTTATAACGTTTATACTTCAATATGTTTTTAGAATTTTGATATTTTATTTATAAATATCAAATATTAATTTTTTTAAAATATATATCCGTCCCACTTTATATGACCTAGTTTGACTTGGCACAGACTTTTGAAACTTGTGGTCCAAAATAAGTCTTGGATATTTGTGTGGTTATAAATTATTTCATTAAGGATAAAATGACCATTTTAAAGTTAAATTGTTACTAAATGTAGAAATGTGTCATTCTTTTTGGAACTGACTAAAAAAGATTACTAAATATAGAAATGTGTTTGAGACTGACTAAAAAAGAGAGTGTGTTATATAAACTATGACAAAAGGAGTACCATATTAAATATTATCATAACATTAAAATCAAAATATTAAAAAATTCGATACGATATAAGTAATAATTCGATAAGTATCGTACATGCCCACCCCTAGTTACCCGTAATCTTTTTCTTTTCAATATAAGAGATTTTCTGTTCCTACACATGAAAGCACAATTGGATTGGGGGCCCATCTCCAGTTTGGTCATTTCAAATTTCAAATATATTTGTTTCAAATTTCAGTCCCCCCTCTCCTCACTAAACAATTTCGCCATTTTTGTGTTGACAATCTCTTCGAGTAAACCAGAAGCTTCTTTCTCTCTCGCCGAACAGATGGTAAACACTCAGATTCTCTATCACTCCCCATTTTTTATTTTTGTTCAGATGCAGAATATCAAATAATTTCCTTCAGTTTTAGGTTGTATATTCGAATCGATTTCGTGAAAATTTGTGATTTCCTTTTTATATTTTTCATCGTGATCTATATATACTTTTTAACAGAGGATTAGGTAAAAATTTCACCGTTTAGCTGCCATTATTTCGCTGATTTGCTTGTATTCACCTTTTAATATTTGAGATTCAATCGTGCTTGTGAGCAATTATTTTCAATTTGAAAAAATAGGCTGTTTTTTTGGTAAGTGATAAAATTCTGTATACTCGCAAAATTAGAAAACAATAAACGAGGTCTGGAGTACGAGTGTGAATATTTATTCCATAATTATTGAAAATAAGATTTACATAATTAGAAACCAACTAAAAAGGTACTGGTATAGCATTCTGAAACAGTTGAGAAATGTTTGACTTTTTAAATAGTTCTAGTGTTAGATAAAATGTAGTAGAGTGAGTTTCATAGAAGGACACAGGGTTGGGGGGCTGAATTGAAGTGTGTAATTGCAAAATAATGTTAGAACAACAGTTTAGCAGCGTCATATTAAATGTGGTGCATGTATTACTTTGTTAGAGCGAATATAAAATTCTTCTGCTGCTTTATACTATTCGGTTAACAATTATACAGTTCTGTCAACAAGTGAGGATGTTCGTTAGGTGGGAGCCCGTGCAAGAGGAAGGTTTACGAATACACTGAGGAGAGGGATATGATGGTTCCTTTTGAAATTGGAAATATGGATATTTGCTTTTGTTTTAGTATGTAAAATAGAGCTGAACCAGCACAATGAATGAAGATTCGTACACATGCAATAGGATTTATTCTTTGTTCTTTGAGTTAAGAAGAGTCAGTAACAAACGAGAAGAAGAAATCTAGAAGAAAGGAAGAAGAGAGAAGTAGGATTGTAGGACAGGGAGCTTTTCATTTGTGCAAAACCTTAGCTATTACAAGAATCGGTTAGCATTTATATCCTAATGCTAATCGATGTGACTCTTACAAATTTGAAACAAACTCCACTTATTGACTTAACAAACTCTTTTCACTAGGATATTACAAAAACATCTTCTATTTCTGTATAGGAACTAACATAAAACTGCACCTTTGTTGTGGTGATAGTTGATTGTTTGGACTTTGGAGACGACAATGTTTTTCCTTCCTCTTTGTCTTTATTTTGCATTCTTAGCTAATTAGTCTTGGTTCTATATGATTTCACTCATAAGCTCGGGCTTTGTGTACTTTGAAACAAGTATCATGGTGAGCTTTTCTGGTTGTTTAGGTTGATCTTTAATCAGTAGAGTTGAAGAACTAACTTAGAGAGTGGAGGCGACTATTAACCTGAATATTGTAATTGCAGCTAAGTGTATCAAAATCAAATAGCACCTCACTTGGCATCAACAACATGCTTTGTTAATAGCCACTATAGCCAAATTTTCATTTACATATGAATGGGTGTCCGCAGTAACTTTTGTGTTGACATCATCAAATCTATCTAATGTACTAGGTCCGTGCAAAAACAGTTACAAGAATTTATATCTCAAAACTTGGTTTTCTCCTTTGCATTTTTGTTAGGCATAAGACAATACCTGGACTCATATTAAACTTCCTAGTATTACCAATGACTAATAGCCTGTTTGGCCAAGCTTATTTTTTGCCAAAAGTGCTTATTTTAAAAAATTAAGGTGTTTGGCAGCTTTTGGTATAACATAAGTGCTTCTGGGGAGTAGCAGAAGTTGTTTTACAGAAGCTAAAAAAAGTAGCTTCTCCTCAAAAACACTTTTTTGAAAAGCACTTTTGATAAAAATACACTTAAACCCACTTTTAAAAAGTTTGGCCAAACACTAATTGCTGCTCAAAAGTGCTTTTTGAACTTATTGGCCAAACACAAATTGCTTCTCACAAAAAGTGTTTTTTTGAAAAGTACTTTTGAAATAAGCACTTTTCAAAATAAGCTGATTTTAAAAGCTTGGTCAAACAGGCTATAAGCCTCCAGCAGCATTATCTGTGGGAAATAAAATTCACAAATTCTTCAGTTTACATCTTTGTCAAACATTGATCAGAACTCGAACTGATTAAGAGTGGGAGAGGTTAAGGATTATTGTGCTCTGAGAAACTTCTGATTCGGTTCTTCCTGCTGAAAGCTAGTTATTGTGGAAAATAAGAGAAACAGTAACAGATTTCTGGATCTTAGGATTTCCAATATGGAGGTTGGAAATCAGTTTCATACCTTTCTACTTTTGTTCTGCTTCATAATCTGCTTAACTTGGCTCCTTCTAACCCATAATAATTGGATCTTCTTGCAGGATGGGCATGATGCAGATAATACAAAACAAAGCACTGCTGATATGACTGTATTTGTAAGTTTTTTTTTTAACTATTTTAATTTATTTGATTGATGTTAGACACTGAAATTTTCCTGTCAGAGAGATTTATATGTCAGTAGAGAATATAGAGAACTCTGATGCCTTTTATTACAACAACGTACCCAGTGTGGTCCCACAAGTGGAGTCTGGGTAGTATGGGGTGTATGTAGACCTTACCCCTACCTTTGCGGGATAGAGAGGCTGTTTCCGAACTTGGTTGGGATTGAGGCGTTGTTGTTGTTGAGGTTATATACTGAATTTTTGGTCCAGATACTCAATGATAGTATGGAAAGGTTTCTAATCCATCTCAATCTGCTAACCTCAGAGTTACTGAAGTACTGAAGTATGATTCTTAAAAGTTGGATCCCAAGGATTCATTAGTTTCCATAGTGATATTTTAACAGTGTGATCTTTTCATCATCAAATGTAATTCTAACATGCTGGCCGGCCCACTTAAAGACTATCTAAATACAATGTGGCTATATGATGATAGGGCAATGACATCTAAGCCAATTGTGATGCAATTCTCGGTGTCTGACACATGATACATTGGTTGTCTGCTGGTATCTATCTATTTTAGTGGTCTTATAACCAGCTTCGTGTTATTCACAAATGCCAATGTCATATATGACATCACAAATTAGCACATCCATTTTGCTAGCTAACTTTTCCTACTTCTTTTCTGCTCTTGCAGGTACAGAATCTTCTTCAGCAAATGGTGAGTCTGTTCTCTCTGCCCCACTTGGATTTTTCACTAGTTTTTATTAGATATATCTTCTAACGGGTATGTTCTCTATTTGCAGCAAACCAGGTTTCAGACTATGTCTGAATCAATCATCTCAAAAAATATCCTTTTCTGATTTGTTGTTCCTTATTATCTAGTAACTAATCCTTGGTTTTAATCTAGGTTAATTAGTAGGTCCACGAGTGTCATCTAACAAGTGAAGTAGGTTATATTTACCATGGTATATAGCTCTGATTTCAAGAATCTAGAAATTTGCCCACAGTTTTGAGGCTCAAGGGTCTCATGAAATCATTTTCTACTTCAGCTCCATTTTCTCCTATAATTTTTAAAGTTAGTATGACTTCTGGTACACCTGCAGAATTTAGCCTTCTTTAGTTTCATGAAATTTATGAAAGGGATATTAAACTTGGTAGCATCAAGATTCGATGTATCACTTCTGGTACTTCTCAATCAGAATTTAGCCTTCTTTAGTTTCATGAAATTTATAAAAGAGATATTGGTCTAGTACATCAAATTTGGTTGTTTGACTTCTGGTACTCAACCAGAATTTGGCCCTCTTTAGTTTCATCATGTCTTTTGTTTTTTGTTGATATCTCCATATGTGATGATTTCCCTGTCCTATTGGTCTGGATGCGTCTGCTTTGTCATTCTCTCTAGTATATTATACATAGTATCTGTCTTTTTTTTTTTTGTGAGATCAACTTGGATAATGTACGTTAAGTCCTTGACAATGCTGCACTAGATGATATGGGGAACCGAATTGATGAATTGGAGCAGAGCATCAACGATTTGAGAGTTGAAATGGGCCAAGAAGGTTCTCCATCACCTTCGGCCGCACTGAAGTCAAAAGATGATTCAAAGTCTGCTGATGATTCTGCATAGATGATACATCGAGGTGGTTTATGGGAGGCAGTTGGTGGTGTTTGTTATGATTGTTTATCTTTAAAAGAGTGTTATCCTTTTTCGGTTGTGCTATGCCTTATGAGATTTATGATTGATAGCTGTATTCTATACATGGATTCTCTTATTCTTGAAAGAGAGACATCTGCTATTGGTCATTGATGCGATTATCAAAATACACTTTAACAACAAATTTGCTTTAGATATGATTCATTAAAGGGTGTGTGACGAAGGGTTATTTTGTTGAGATTTTAGGCATCATCTGAGGAAGGCCAGAGGCCAGTTTTCTTGTCTATTATTCCACTGGAAATTATAGCTGTCCTTTGTTTATCAATTTCAAAATATTGTTTCCCTTTTAAAATGTGAATGTGAGTGGGGTGGAGAAAGGTAGAAAGAGGAGTGAATAAACTACTCGTTAAGTGATGGGGTATGCTATAATTTTGATCCTGTAGCGTATTACCGTCTTTAAAAGGGTGATGGGTTAATACTAATGCATCTTAATTTGATTTGACTTTATATATTGATATAATTTTTTTACTTATTTTGAAGCTACATAAAACAGTACGAGTTCATAAGATTTTAGGGACTGTTTGGAAAGCCACCCTGGTAATTGGATTTGGTGTAATTGGGTGTAATTACATAGTTTGACATGTTTGGTTGGCAGGGTAATTACTTGGTCAGCAGGTAATTGAGTGTAATTGGCAGGAGTAATTACACTCTCCAATTCACAGGGGAGAACAAGTAATTACATGGTGTAATTACAAGTTGATTACTTTTTAATTTCGTCCTTTTATTTCTATTTTTATTTTTTCGTTTTAATTTATTTTTTATTTCTATTATTTTAAATTCTTTTTTATTTTTATTATTCTAATAATTTTAAAAAATATATTTTTTATTTTATATTATTTATATTCTATTTCCTTCTCATTTCCAAACCTTTACTTCTTGTGATTCCATGTAATTGTTCGTATTATCTATTTTATGTTTATTTTTTCCATTTAGCATAATTTAGTTAGTATTCTAATTTTTAAATTAAAGTAGAATTCATTGTTGAATAAGGTTATATACTTAAATTTTCCTTTTCTTTTGAATTATATTTAGATACGTTATATTGAAATTTGACATAAGATTATTATGTTAATTTTTTTGTTTTGAATTTTTAACTTATATTATATTTCAGTTCCAATTTATTTGTTTTACTAGTATTGACTTGATATTTCACATTGCAAGTCATTCATTTTTTAGTTAGAATTGATAGATTATCTTTTTGTCAAATGTTTTAATAATTTTATAACATTATATTTATAATATTAATCTTTTTGTTAAACATGCATTTTATGATGTTCTTAAAAATCATGTACCTTAAGTTTTTATAATTAATTTAATTAAAATACACTAATTTAAAAATATAAATTAATTATTTTTTTATAATATTAGTTAAGAATATATGTTTATTAATTAATATATTTTAAAAGCCTATATATATATATATTATTTAATTTGATATCATTTATAAAGGTCTTTATTTGTTTAGTATAAATTTTTAATTTTTGTTAATTAGCTTTTATTAAATTTTAATATAATCATGTGATTACACTTGTGCAACCAAACAGTACACTTATAATTACACTATAATTACATTGTGGCAACCAAACATGTCGATGTAATTACTACTAGGGTAGTGATAATTACTACCCTAGTAATTACAGCAATTTCAATTAGCAGGTGGCTTTCCAAACAGACCCTTAATTGCTTGGGAAATCATTGTTGAAAAAACGGTTTGAATTTCTAAATAGTCATTGCCGGGGTCAAAAGTATGAGTTTGTGTCTATTATTCGTTAAACTCGATATACATGAGAAAATGCAACTCGAAAATATATCAAAGACGTGGACTGAAGTGAATTCATTTTTCAAATCTGCGGCCTTGCTTTTGACACATTGGTACTCCTAACTAATTGCCATAAAAAAAAGAAAAAAAATTAGTTGCTGTAGAAGGTAATTGATGGGTTGGTTCAAATTCAATAGCTTTAACTCATACAATCATATTTTATTAAAAAATTTGCTAAACAAGTATAAATAATAGATTTTGTAAATTAAATAAACCATCATAAAATTCCAAATTTAAACATATGATATTCAAATTTTGAATCACAGTTATATGAGGGTGAAATGTGAGGCTGGAAATAGCTATCTTCTTGTTCCTTTCTGTAGGTTCTGGTGTATCTCTAAGCCTCGAATAGTTCATGAACCTCTATTAACTAGAGTGAATAAAGTGGTGTATTGTGCTCTTTCCTCCTAGTTAGTTGCTGAATTCTAATTCTATGTAGAGATATTCTTCTTTCTATTTTCAAAATTTTAGTAGCTATTTATGAAAGAAAGAAAATATCAGGGAAAATGGAAGAAATGAGAAAAGGAAGTGGGCAAAAAAGGAAGATGCGAAATGGGTTGGATCCCAGTTGTAAATGGGCTAGTGTTTATAAAAGGTGACAATGACAGTGTTCACTTGTCTATGAATGTGTAAAAAGAAAAAGACAAGTTACTCGTGAGGTTTGAATTTTGATTACAACACTTGTCCCTACAATCAAATTGTACTACTCTTTTAATGTGGTGCACACATTCAGATATTCAATGTATAGATGCCATATTCCACATTTATCTTCCTTCTATCTCTCCCTTCATTTCGGAAAATAAAATTGACAATTGCCTCAAATACGCTACTAATCATTATAGACTTATTTAGTTAAGAAATGAGCATATAGTAAACTCCTCATCAAACTATTAAAATGAACATAATCAATTGCCAAGCTCAACTTAATTATTATCCAACAAACAAGTGCTAAATTTCAAATAAATAAATATTATAGTAAGTGGCAATGATAAATTAATTACTACTATTACAACAACTACAAGAATGTCCTCTACCACAAAATTCCCCAAAATACATCAATAATAGTAATAGTAGTACCTTATACTCGACAATAAGTAGATCACACAAAGCTCAAAAAAGAATTTTAAACTTTTTACCAGCTGGGTAAAAAAATAAAATGTAAATGGAGAATTTTACTGTGCATAGGGTTTTTTCAACGACGGCAGCGCGTGATAGCACTGCATCCACGTTGGTAAGGGTTGGCCTGAGCTCCGGGACGGCAATTGTAGTAGGAAGCACCTCTCCTTGAGCACGGAACTCTGTTTCTACTAAGCGCACCGTAGCTAATGTATCTCCGGCGGTATGCTAACATGCGCCTGCTGCTCTCCGAGTCCATCCCGAACTCATCCTCGCCGCCTCCGTCTTCAGCCAAACACTCTCCGATCGAGCCGTCACAGATCCGTGAAGAAGAAGAAGGTGTCATTGGAAAATAACCTAGCTGGTGGGTCCCACTAGATGCCGCCACCGAACCAACGAAAGCCGGCACCATCAGGAGGAAGAAAATCGAAGAGATGGACATAATGGAGAAAGATTTCACTTTCGCCATTTTCTTTTATGAGAAAAATAGGAATTTTGTATTAGGATGGAAAGTTGGAGAAGAATAAAGGAGTAGGGTAAATATATAATGAGGATTTAAAAAAAGGGGGCCTTTGAGATGTGTGGAATAATAAGGGGGGAGTGGCATGTGATATTTGTCATTTTGCTTGTAAATAATGCAAAAGGGAAATTTAGGTTGGGAGGAATAATGATATACTATATAGTATATGGACAGCTATAAACCTGACCTTTCATTTTTTTCCTTTGTTTTTTCGTTAATCTAGATTCTCTAGTCAACATTTATATATGTAAAACACACACATATTCTCCTAATAAGACTTTCAAAATAGGATATATGAGTTGTCAAGAAAAAAAACTAATATAGGGACTACTTGTTATATTAGCCTTTTTTTCTTTACGAAACCCGTTTGAATTAGCTCATTAAAAGTACGATAACAATTAAAAATAATTTTTTTAAAAAATTACGTATTTTTTAAAAAAATTACTACTTCTGTCTCAGTTTATATGATTCATTTTTCTTTTTAGTCAGTCATAAAAAGATTTCTATATTTGTAACAATTTAACTTTTAATGTCTATTTTACCCTTAATAAAATGATTTATAATCATACAAATATCTATGATTTATTTTAGACCACATATTTCAAAAGTCTTTCTTTCTTCTTAAAATTTGTGCTAAATCAAATAAATTCACATAAATTATGACGGAGAGAGTATATACTTATTATATTATACATTCTCATAGACGTGTTGATTTTGATTTTGGTAAGTGGACCGGGGGCATCAATTCATTTAAATGGAAGAAGCAAAACAAAGTACAAATAATGAGCTGTGCTTACTGATTGATGAAGCAATGGTTGGCACACGTGTCTTCTATTCAATGCACTTTTTTATTCTTTTTTCTTTTAAAAAATAAATGTATTCGCCGTTTTCGTCTTCTATTATGGAGTTAATTTCGGCGCTTTATTTGTGGCGCCCTTCCTTTTTCTTTATTATTTTTATGATATTTTTTCATTTTTTAATCTATGTAATGGTTGTCAAAAAGAAAAGAAAAATTCATGTAACGAACTTTCTATGAAAAAGAAAATATTACTTTTGATTTTTAATAGTAAAATAGACACTGCATAGAATAAAGAAGGAGAAAGTCTATTGTTAAAAGTTGAGGAAGAAATTTAATTTTAAAATAAAGGTGACGAATGTAAATAATTTTCATCCATTTATATATATCTATCTTTTGTACTTCAATTCTGCAATAATCAAGGGAAAAAAGCAGAGAAATAATTATATTAGGATTATATTATTATGAAGTGATAGAAATTACTTACACCCTCATTTTTTGTTTTAAAAATAACTCTCCCTACAATTTAAACATTATACAACCCCCCCCCCCCCAACCCCCACCCCCACCCCCCTCTCCCTTCCCTCATATTTCTATTGAGTTAAATTTCAAATATCTATTGTATTCTCTATATTACTGCTCCTTTCATTTAAATTTGTTTGTATTACTTTTATTTTAATTCCTTTTTAAGAAAATATCTCTTTTCATATTTGGCAACTTCTTAATTTCAAGTTTTCACATAACATGTTTAAAACCACAAGATTAAAGAACATTTTGGTACATTCTACGTATCTTTAGTTTAAAATCATAAGATTCAAAATCGTCTTTACTTTTTAAAATTCTGTGTCAAGTCAAAGTAAAATAAACAAATTAATACATGAGTAATATTTATGTTTTTTAAAGAGTAAAAATTTTATTAGGTGTGCGTGCAAAAATCAGTCCCTACCAAACCCTAACCCTAACCATCTCCAACCTCTTATGGCCTTCAAGGTGAGTCTCAAGTGATCTGGATATCTTCAAAAGTACAAGAATTTACAATATGTTGTACCAGAAAAATTCTCATATGGCAAATCAGATGTGAACGAATTAACTACGCAAAATAGTTCCTACTCAACGCGAAATTAAAAGCAATACAATATTAGGCTTAGTAAAAAAAAAAAAAAGGTATCTTTTGATTCGATTGTCATTATTAAAAGATTATGTGCAGATGACATTAACTTCAATTTGTTATTTGAAAGTTCAGTACACATTTTGGTAGATGCGACCATTAAAGTGAAAATTTTGATTTATTCTTGGAGAAGAACCCTCAATACAGTAGCATGGGTGAGTTTTTTGAATTTACCTCCTAAATCCTTTGCAAGAGAGGCAATGTTTTTATTAACCTTTGTTGTGGGAAGGCCTTTAACGATGGATATGACCACACACAATTAAATAAAGTCTAATTGTTCTAAGGTTAAAGTGTAAATAGATTTGCTAGCTCAATAGACTAAGAAAATTAGAATTGCTAAAAAAAAAGATGATATTACATGGGAGATAAAATCTAAAATGGATTACAATTCAATATGACTATCTTTGCAAATATTATAGTCATTTTAAATTATAATGTCACGATGAACAGGAATGTAGAGCCTTACATCCTGAATTAGAGAAACAACTTAAAGAAAATATTGAGAAAGAACAGAAAAAATCTGGTACAAAAACTAATAAAACAAGAGTTCTTAGATGAAACATTGATCAGAAGAAAAGTAAAATTAATCAAACAAAAAATACAAGAAACATTAAAGAGAAAGAGAAAGTCATACTCAAAACGCTTTTGTGGCATTACAAATTTATGAGAAAGAAGGAAAATCAGGAAATATTGATAATACATATAACATAAAGGATAATGAGAAGACAATCGTACATAAAGTAACAAACAATGAAGTGATTCAAAAGGAAAAAGAAAAATAGACAGATCATACAAAGCAACAAATTAAAAATTAGTTTCAACAAATTGATGTCCAAAGATGAAATCAACAAGTACAAGAATAGTCTAGTTTTACAAGTGAAAGAAAAAAGTTCAAAAAGAAAGAGAATAAATTCGTTAAGGAGCACAACACTCATTTGACGATTACTATAATAAATAAACATAAATATTGACCCTCAAAATAATGATGGAGAGATAGGTGTAGAATTGAGTATGACTACTGGTAATAATAAGAACATGGAGATTCAAGATAATAATGGTGATAGTTTGAGGCGAGAATTGAGATGTTCTCCTACACCACATTTATTTTATGCCTTTGAGGCTAGAGATCGGGGTATTTACCTATACCACATGTATTTTATATTTTTGAGGCTAGGATTGAAGTGTTTGCATACACTACATACATTTTATGTCTTTGGGGCTAGGAATCAAAGTGTTCGCCTACACCACATGCATTTAATTGGATTGCATTTCATATCATTGCATATTATGGCTTTGAATGATTGTTGTCAGTTGTGTGGACTTAGTGTATTTGATGGTACCGTGGTGATATAAGATGAGCCGAGGATATGAAGATTTGCTGCGAGTTGTTAGCAGCAGGTTATTCATGTTGCAGTTGCTACGGTTGAATGATTTGAGATAGAAGCAAGTAAGATTGTTTGAGGCTACGATTTGGTCTATTTTGATTGCATTGCATACATTATTATGTGATTGTGATTGGCACCTGCCGAGCTAATCGGGGCTCAAATAGGTTATTGTTTAATGATTAACTACTCATTATTTGTGTGAGTTGTGTCAAAAACAGGAGAAGTGGCGACGAACTACGAAGGTAGTGTGATTTCTGTGACTTGTAGATTTTGTGCAGATTACGTCTGTCATATTGTGATTTCTGTTTTGGATTGTGTTGTTTCAGTTATTCTACTGCCTTACATGCTCGGGAAATTATCTCATAATGAGGCCTAATTGCCTGGGCCGCTGCATTTCTTCCTGCAAGTTATCAGGTGCACAAGGGTTCTCATTGCGTGTGATTGAGTCCAGCTAATGGTTGGCACACTTCGTTCTCCTCCGAGTTGCTAAATCTGGAGTCTTCTTTTGCTGGTGGGCATATCCGGGCCCTGTTTCGATTAGGTGTTAGCCATTTTTCATCTTAGAGACTTGTAGATGTATGTAGTGGGCCTAGTATGTCAGGTATGGCCTCGTCGACCTTGTTTAGTTGTTGCTTATCAGACTATCGTATGGATGTCCTTGTATTACATTTTGTTATATTTTGAGTTTTTTTATTGCATTTCTTTCGATTTGGTTTGTCCTTGACAACCCGCTTGTGTTGTTTGATTTGATTTCAATCGGTTCACTCGATCAAGTGAGGCACCGGGTGCTGATTGTGCCTTCGCAAGTTTGGGGCATGACACGGAGAGAAATAAAGTTGACGAATGTAAAAAAATTTCATCCATTTATATATATATATATATATATATATATATATCTTTTGTACTTCAATTCTGCAATAATCAAGGGGGAAAAGCAGAGAAATAATTATATTAGGATTATATTATTATGAAGTGATAGAAATTACTTACACCCACATTTTTTGTTTTAAAAATAGCTCTCCCTACAATTTAAACATTATACAAGCCCCCCCCCCCCCCCCCCATCTCCCTTCCCTCATATTTCTATTGAGTTAAATTTTAAATATCTATTGTATTGTCTATATTACTGCTCCTTTCATTTAAATTTGTTTGTATTACTTTTTTTTTTTAATTCCTTTTTTAAAAAATATCTCTTTTCATATTTGGCAACTTCTTAATTTCAAGTTTTCACGTAACATGTTTAAAACCACAAGATTAAAGAACATTTTGGTACATTCTACGTATTTTTAGTTTAAAATTATAAGATTCAAAATCGTCTTTATTTTTTAAAATTCTGTGTCAAGTCAAAGTAAAATAAACAAATTAATACATAAGGAGTAATATTTATGTTTTTTAAAGAGTAACAATTTTATTAGGTGTGCGTGCAAAAATCAGTCCCTACCAAACCCTAACCCTAACCATCTCCAACCTCTTCTGGCCTTCAAGGTGAGTCTCAAGTGATCTGGAGATCTTCAAAAGTGTAGAAGTCAATTATACAAGAATTTACAATAGCTTGTACCAGAAAAATTCTCATATGGCAAATCAGATGTGAACGAATTAACTAAGCAAAATAGTTCCTACTCAACGCGAAATTAAAAGCAATACAATATTAGGCTTCGTAAAAAAAAATAGGTATCTTTTGATTCGATTGTCATTATTAAAAGATTATGTGCAGATGACATTAACTTCAATTTGTTATTTGAAAGTTCAGTACACATTTTGGTAGATGCGACCATTAAAGTGAAATTTTTGATTTATTCTTGGAGAAGAACCCTCAATACAGTAGCATGGGTGAGCTTTTTGAATTTACCTCCTAAATCCTTTGCAAGAGAGGCAATGTTTTTATTAACCTTTGTTGTGGGAAGGCCTTTAACGATGGATATGACCACACACAATTAAATAAAGTCTAATTGTTCTAAGTTTAAAGTGTAAATAGATTTGCTAGCTCAATAGACTAAGAAAATTAGAATTGCTAAAAAAAAGATGATATTACATGGGAGATAAAATCTAAAATGGATTACAATTCAATATGACTATCTTTCCAAATATTATAGTCATTTTAAATTATAATGTCACGATGAACAGGAATGTAGAGCCTTACATCCTGAATTAGAGAAACAACTTAAAGAAAATATTGAGAAAGAACAGAAAAAATCTGGTACAAAAACTAATAAGGATGAGAGCTTCAAAGAGAAAAAGAAAGAGAAGAAATGTGGCGCTGTACATATAAACGGGAAAGCTCTTGTAGATTTTAAAAAACAAAAGTCAGGAGTTATTTGGTAAGATGTATAATAATAGAATTGAATAGGGTGTATCAGTAACGCTGTAATGGTTATGTTGATATTATTCTTTATGTCCTATTTAATTTTTTATATTAAATGAATAGGGTGTATTAGAATAGGAATAATACTTAATAAGGTGTATTAGAATAAAAATAGTACCAGAATTGATTTTGATATAACTTAATTTCTTATTTTGTAGTGTTTTCATCATATGTATAATTAATACAGTTATATACCCTATTTAGTAGTACTATTTTTTTATATAGTAACTCATGACATTAACAATACAATATATTATTCTTTCTAAAATCTTTTACCAAACGATCCCTTACGGTCTTCCACATCAGTGCTCGAAATATTAGGTAAATATATGCTATTAATTAACACGAAGATACCCTCGAGGAAATGAGATTTCTTGCCCTTTTACAATTTGAATAGAAGAAAAGGGTCTTTTCAGATCTCTTTTGTGTAAAAATGAAATCTCAATGAAGATCTCTTGTAAAAAAATCATAAAACTAAAAAATATTTGTAAAGGGCTAGAAAATCATTTTCACCACGCTCTCAAAGTTTCGAGTACCGTATTTTCGTCTCTTGCTATAAAAGGTTCATTGTGATTTATCATCGAAACATGGGGAGAAGTGTTATAAAAATTTAACTAAATGGGTTAAATGAGGTAGTATTAAAGGTTAAAACTAGACAAATTGAACTAAATTGTGAAAATATTTATCTGAAAATGTCTCAACCCAAAGTATTAACCTTCATGGTTAAATCAGGTAATAAATAAAATAATAAAGGATAATTAGATAAAATGATCATTGTCTTAAATTCTTTACACAAAAAATAGTCCACTTATCATTTGCTACCTAAAATGGACATTCGGCCAAAGCTCCTACCTGAAATGGTCATTCGGCCAAAGTAATTACCATTAAAATGGTCATTCGGGCTTTGTTATTGCACTTGAAGTGCATATTGCTTCTTTTTTCTTTGTTTTCTTTCATTTTTTTCTCACCTTTCATAATTTTCTCTTGCTGCAAGGTATATGTATTGTATAAAAAATATATATGGAAATATATATATATATATATATATATATATATATATCATATATACATGATTTATACACGATCGATACATTTCATATGCATTGCATATACATTGCGGTATATATCTATCTATTTTTTTTTAAGTTCTTTTGGCAATGGTACATTTTAGTAAAACCCCAAATAATAATTTGGTCAAAAAATTGACAAATTAGATATATGTGTAGGTATTGAGCCATAATTATCCCTACTTCATACCTGATTGGGCCTCTTACATGGCACCTTAATGGACCCATATTGGTCTTAGAAGCCCACTTTAATATTGATATAAATTTTAAACTCAAAATAGTCATATTTTGTTTTTATAATCCTATTATAATCAATTTTCCCGCGTTATTTATTTTTATTAGCCAAATTAATAGTATGAGTAGTTTTAAAATTTTGATTCTAATTACGTGTTTATAGGGGTAAGGATATGTACAAATCTTATTTATATCTATATTCTCTTAAACATGATAGTACATATCTCTCAATAGTCAATATTAATATTATTTTTTTGTTCAGTTTATACATATAAAATATATGTATTATACAACAATCATACATATTAGTATTATTTATACATATATTATATATGCATCTGTTTATACACATACATTTTCAATGACTATACATATCAATATTATTTATACATATTAGTATTATTTATACATATATTATACATGCATAAGTTTATACACATACTTTACAACGATAATACATATATCAATATTATTTTTACAAATATTATATATGATTTATTTATACATCTATTATTCAGTGCGCGCGCGCGCACACACACACCATTTGAAATTTATGCGTGTGAATAAATATATTCATGGACCAAACATATTTATTCATAATATATAAGTAAATGTAATTCTTATATGACCACATTATGTTATAGCTATTTTTCGTAAACTTGTTTTTACGGCTATCAAAAGTTATAAACACACTGGACTTGGTTGTAGACGTGTTTGGAAAACTTACATGATACTTTTATTTACTATACATAACTATACCTTGAAAATTATGTTTTGTAACTACATGTCACTTTTTCTATCATCTCTGTCATCTCTCACAATCTCGCTCTCCTCTCTCCCTCACTTGTTTCCTTCCTCTCTCTCGCTGCTTCTCTCCCACTCACTTCCCCCTCTCTTTCTTTCTCTTTCTCTCTCTCTCACTGCCTCTTTCCCTCTTTCTCTCTCTCTTTCTCCCTATCTCTCTTTCTCGATGCTTCTCTCTTTCTCTTTGTCTCAGCTAATATGCTTAGCTAATTATTTTTAAAAAAAATCTTTTCATTATCGTGTTTGAATATTTTCACAAATCCTTAGGATTATATTCTCAATAATACAAAACTTTACAACTTGTATTATATACTTTTCACCTCTCTCTATGTGTGTGTATGTGTATTTTCATGCTCTCTCTCTGTTGTAATTTTATATTTTCATATCACGAATGATTCAAATGATACAAGAGCGAATAAATACATGTGATACAAGAGAAAATGACTACAAGCTAAATTTGAGCAAATGGATATAAGCTAAATTAGAGCGAATGGATACAATCTAAATGTGCGTACGAATACAAGTGAATTAGAGAGAATGAATATAAGTGAAACAAGAGAGAACCTAAATGAGTGTACGGATACAAGTGATACAGGAGAGAATAAATATAAGTGATACAAGAGCAAATGAATACAATCTCTTGTAATTTTTGTTGTTTGTATCTTTGTATATACACAAATTATATTCATCGATACAACCTAAATGCCCGCACGAATACAAGTGATACAAGAACAAATGAATATAAGTGATACAAGAGTGAATGAATGTAAATGCAATTATAGCAAATGAGTGCATTCATATCACGACCCAATTTCTTGGTCATGATGGCACCTACAACCCCCCAATAAGCGAACCAATCTCCGTAGTCCAGAACGGTTAGTAATAGGCTACTAGCTAACAGCTAAGCAGAAGAAATGATATAATCGAGCGGAAGCAAAGGAACAAGATGAAAAGATAGATAACAGGAATATATATACATATGCGGAAGCTAAACCAAACTCTAAAACCTGGTATCATAGTATAGAGCCAGAACTACATATAAGGAGTACAAACGATCCAAAACAATATATACAAATGTCTCCGAATAGTAATAGAGTACATAAAGCAAAAGATAAACTAAAGCTAAGCTCCGGTCGCCAAGAGTTCACCCTTAGTCTGAAGTAGTCCTCAAAAGATCTCCGAGCACGAATCACAATGATCTAGCGGCAATGGCCCACGCTAGGATCTACACCAGAAGAGGCAGAGTGTAGTATGAGCACCAATTGCAAAGCAACGGGTACCCAGTAGGTATCATAGGCCGACTGATCATATATAAGATAAAAAAATAGTAACAGACGGAATAGAAGCAAGTAGTCACAGAAATCAACAAAAAGTACACAGGAACTAGCCCAGAGGGAAGTCAATAGAACAACATACAAGGCTAGCAAGTAGAATATATATACACAACAGGCACAAGTGTAAGCAAGAAATAACGCACCTGGGATCCTTGCAATAACAGTATATACATAATAAGTTTAAGAAATGGACGGTATACCGGTAACCTCAAGTACAGGGAAAGGAAGAGAAAAATAAAGATAGGCATGCCCGAAAACAGGAACCAATAACCCAACTACTCATACCAATCTCAAGTCCAACAAGTAATAATTTAACCGTACATAATCTTATAAGCATAACCGTAACAGGGGATAACACCACAAATAAGTAACAAGAGGCTACCTACAGTCCCCCGGCCACCCATACAACCGAGGAACGCAAACAAGTGAAAACAAAACCCTCCGCCCGCCCGTCGGAGCGTACACTCAACAAATAGAAAACAAGGGTGGAACCTCAAACACTGGATGATATGATGCATGATAACCTCAGGGTGGGATAGAAACTTTGTATGTACCTCCTCCGGTGCTGATCGGGCCCAGCAGGTAGGTTCCATGGAAGGACACTGCCCGTATACCTTTACTCCACCATATACTCTCCCTCTGGCACACGCAACCCAAATCCCCAGGCCCGGACGACAAGTTCCATGGAGGTCCCGAACCCCATACTAAAACTCAGTATCAAGACATGTCATCTGGAAGTAAGTCCGGGTTCAAGATAGAGACCCAGTCTCAAATATGCATGCCCAGACCCTATCCAGGACTAAAGTAGTGAAAAAATATCTCAAAAACCCCTTCAAGGGTGCCTGGGCGTAACCGGGTCTAAACAGTAGAAAGCCATCTCAGATGCTCGGTCCGACCGAGACTCAAATCATTCCAGTTTAGTAAGAAACTCAACTAGTACCCCGGCCTTGCCGAGTCTAGCGTTAATAGTAAAACTGGTGATAGAAACATAATTTATCCTTCTTTTACCCCAAGAAGATTCATAAGTTAAATCAAACCATTTTTCAGTTCATTTTCTATCAAAACTGGCCCCCTGGGGCCATGCAAGGTTTAGAAAATAATTTCAGCAGGTCCGAAGTCAAAACCATAGTAAAATATGGATAAATCCTCTTTATATGCATGAAAATGAATGATCAACACAAATAGCCGTCCAACAGCTCACAATCCATCTATCGGCCCTGCACAGGCCCACAACTACTCAGCAAGCATAACCAGCCTAGAAGGATATTTCTATGTCCAGGACTCGCGGACATCCCCAATAACCCACCTTCTATGTTCTAGAGTCAACAAGGTCTCACAGGACCACAAGGGTAAAATAAAATGTATCGGCAAATACTACAAGCATCGGAGGAACAAAAGTAGGCGAACATGAATAAAGCGGTCAAGGTCTGTGGTACCAACCTAATAATCCAACCCAAGGATGCCATCTAGTACAATTTTATCCGATATATGCTAAGTCTAGGGAGTTTAGACCGTAACCTACCTGTCGTCTGACGACAAGCTGCTAGGACGATGATTTCCAAACCCGAACTGCTCCGAGAAGCTCCAAAATAAAATCAAACTCAAATTTAGGCTTGAATAACTTGACTTAGATAATTGATTTTCCTTTTGGTGATAGAATATATTTTTAAAATATTATTCTCCCCCGAAATCCTCGTCTGCGTTCTCTAAAAGAAGAAGTAGCTCAACAACCCAAATCCTTATGCCAAAAAGGGCCCTTCACATTTATATAAGATATTGGTTGTATGCATATTGACGGACAAATATAATAGAGAGGGAAAAGTAATTATAGTTGCTGGAAAATTGTTCAAAGTAATTAAATGAACCATTACTTTGTACAAAGTGTTGTACACTTCCCTCCACTTCCACGTGGGGGTGACACATCCCAAATATTTTAATCTCATTATATACATACTTGGGTATTGCATAGGATCGTGGTAAAATATATATAAATTTTTGAATATATCATAATAAATAGAAAATTATTTATAATAAAACCTACTATTTTATACTAATAATTTTCAACATAACTAAGTTTACTATCTTTGTTAAAATATTAATAATTTATGAAACTCTTGTAAAATAAATACATATACAAATATATCATATCAAAGTATTTTTCATAAACCTTTAAAATATTTTAGGAAGGCAATAAAAATATAACTTTTAAATTAAATATTTTCAAATACGCGCGATGTTAATAAAATTCTCAAATTTAGGCTCGCAAGCCTTGAATTTGAGACGAAGGTTAAGGTCATACGATCGCAAATCACCATCGCACGATCTCGATACTCAGCTCCTAAGACAGAGAATTGGTTATAAAGACCAATCGAACGGCCAGGGCACCCAACCACCGGTCCCAACAAGCCATAATGACTTGGGGCCGCTACAGGAAAGCTCTAACAGTACAAAGAAAGCATAAACGCGAAAATGACCAGAAGGGTCATTATAATTCACTTATATATTTTATTGTTTGTATCTTTGTATACATGCAGACTGTATTTATCGATACAGTCTGTGTTCATCGATACAATCTAAATGCACGTACAATACAACAAATAAAGTTGTATCACACCCCAAAAAATATAGAAATACAGAGGGAGAGAGGTGGAAATACATTATATAGCCTAAGTGCATATCTTAATACAATAAATATAGTCGTCTGACACCTCAAATTAAAAATATAAAAATACAGAGAGAGGGGGGCTAGAAATCTAGAATATAAGAGAGAGGTCAGAGAGGGAGAGGATACAAGTGATACAACCTAAATGCACGTGTCAATAAAATAGATATATAGTCTCCTGACACCTAAAAAATATACAAATACAAAGGAAGAGGTGAAAATACAGAATGGCGAGAGAAAGAGAAAGAGATGGTACAACCTAAATGCACGTATGAATATAAAAAATATAGTTGGTTGATACCTTAAAAATATAGAAATATGGAGAGAGAAGGGTAAAAATATAAAATACATATAGAGGAGTAAAAATACAATTTACAAAAAGGAAGGGAGAGAAAGATGGAAAGATGGAGAGAAGGGGGGGGGGGGGGGGTAGAGAGAGAAAGAGAGAGAGATGGAGAGAGACGATAGAGATTTTTTTTTGCCTTCTCGTTTCTCTCTGTCGTGCTTATAGAGAAAAAGTAATTTATTAATTTATTTTTAATTTTAACTACTCAAAGTTGTTCAAAAAAAAGGAATGAAAAGTAGGTTTGTTTTATATAATTTTTGGGTCTAGAATTTTTTGTCTTCTTTTTTGGTTGCTGAATTCATTTATTGTGAAGAAGTGTTGAAATCTTAAACCCAAATCCAACAACACTAGCCAATATTCACATCCGTATGCACATTGTAGATTTATCTGTCTACTGTCAGAAACTTTAATGTTCATCAGTTGTAAATTAATCTGTCAAAAAATCTTATACATGATCTTAAGCGTTATAGAATTTCATGATTTCAATAGAAAATTTATTGTACGAATCAAACAATTCTTTTGTTGTTGTTACTAATATCAGTGAGAAACTCATTTCTCTTTCTTTCACCATTTTCATTTAGTTGTGTTTTTGTATCTCACATTAATATTAGTTATATAAATTAGAGGGCTCATTAATATTAGTTATATAAGCCCTCTAATTTTGATCAGAGTTCAATATTTCTTAAACTGAAATAACTTAATAGATCAAAATTAGGGAAAGTGTTGTATCACAATTACTGTAACGCTGGCACTCCTTACATCTAATACAAAGAGGCTATATGTTGTTTGTGATTGATTTTGGAGAAGCATTCTATTGTAATTCTTGTTGTTGCCGTAGATATGTAACGAACCTTTCAGTTGTTATGGAATAGTTAGTGCCTAAGTACCCTGTCAGCATTTTTTCTAGAGAGTTGAGTTAAGAAAACGTGTTTTGTTGTGATTCACGGGGTTGTAATTTGTTTTAAAAACGTATTTTGTGTCTATTTGTGGTGAATTGTGATTCACGGGGTTGTAATTTGTGTTGTAGTATTTTATTAGAGGGTGACCTAGTAATCTAGACCTCCATAAGAAATTCTGAGACCGCGAGTGTTTTCATAGTAGGTGATTATAGTGACTACCGCAATGAGGTAGTTTTGTGATGTCTTAAGCTTGAAAAGTGTGGTAAAATGGAGCAATTATGCAGCGTTCTCGAGTTTCTGATTCAGGAATCGCCAAAGCGGAAGGACTTTCGCTGTAGCGAGACCGTCGTAGCGGTTGAAGTTCTGCCATAATGAGATTGGGCATTTTCACCGGGGCTCGCTATAGCGAACCAAAGCTCGACATAGCGGTCACGCCATAGCGAGTAAGTGACCGCTGCAGCGGATGATGGGAAGCAGAATATCTGCTTAAGTTAGTTTTTTCGCGTTTTATTTATATATAATTAGTTTATTCCATAAAAATATTATTAGGTACAACTTTTTAAGTGAATTTCGAACTACTTATGATACTGGTGTTGTAACTCCAATTTACAGACAAATAATACTTATGTCTAGCCAAATGTTACGAACACAAAATGGGTTATTCATTATATTGCTTTTATGGTAACTTGGTTAAATTGCCACGAACCATTAAAGTTCCATTTGCGTTTGAAAAAGTTACTAAAATGCAACTTTCATTTTAAAGTATATCAGTTAGAAAAGATGAAAATTAAAATTGTCATTTCCCTAACATAACATGTATTTTTTTAAAAGAGATTATTGAGTTCTATATTATTACTGGTGGATAGAATACAATTATTTTTATTTTATTGGGCTCGCGTATAACATGGGCAATGGCTACTAGTCTCAATAAGAAGTGGTCTTGGACCTTTATTAGAGTAGAGGATTTTATTAGTTCCTAATGTAACAAATTTTGATGAGTGTACAAGGATGTCCAAAATAACAAACATCAATTATGTACTACGGTAAAATTTGGCCAAACACATATACACGCTCTCAAACTTATTTGAAAATTTCATTTAAACACTTAAACTTTGCCTTGTTCTAATTGAACACAAAATTATACACAAATTGTTCCTATCATACACAACATGAGACTTGGTACAAAGTGTGAGGTACACAACATTTAGGCGCGTGAGCGTTGGTTGACATGGATTACAACGGTAATATCACCATCTCTAAAAACATTTATTTAAACCCTAATTTCTCATACACGCTTTTCATTATTCTGTTCTTCATTGTTCGTCTGATTTTATTTATCCAAATTAGGTCACAGAAATAAATTTCTTTTCAATTCTTGTGTGTTCTATGCTTTTATTTTGAATTTTATTCTAATTTTTTTAATTATGTGTAATAATTTTTTTCACGTCAGATGCGTAAGTACACGCGTTTATTTATGAAATGTGTCAAGTCAGTGTGTTGTGTCTGATAGGAACAAACTTGTGTATAGTTTTGTGTTCAATTGGAACAAGACAAAGTTTAAGTAGGCGTTTGGCCATGAGAATTTTACTTTTTTCCGAAAAATTATTTCACTTTTTTCCGAAAATAGTGTTTGGCCATAAAAATTTCAAATACAACTCCGGAGTTGTATTTGAAAAAGTGAAAACACTCGTGTTTTCACTTTTTTCACTTTTTTTTTTTTGAAAAAATCTTAAATTTTTTATTTTCATAAAATAAACCCATTTAAATTATATTTTATTTTTAAATCATATTTTATGTTTTTTTAAAATATATATTTAAGATCTAGATAATTATTGTAAAAGTTATGACCAAACACAACTCCAACTTTGAAAATTTTAAAAAAGTAAAATAATATTTGATTCTTATGGCCAAACAGTACCTAAATGTCTAAATGAAATTTTCGAGCAAGTTTAAGGGCTTGTGCATGTGTTTGGCCGTAAAATTTATAGTGTATAGTATCCTTGTCAATTCAGAACCACCAATAATTGTGTGGCTCCAAAATGTTGTCTACTTTGCTGCTGAGTTGTTTCAGATGGAGTCCGTCCACTTTCATTCAAAAGAAAGTTTTAACACGTTTTAAAGTACCAACAAGAAAAAGACTCTTTTTGCAGTTTTCAATAGTACAACATTGCTTTGTTTTATTTTAGCTACCATCTGTTGTGAGATCAAAGAACTGCATGTTCTTCTAAGAAGTAAATGGTAGAATATAAGAACACAATAAATTTTATTGTGAAATATTTTTATTCAAGGAAATAAAAAATTACAATCTATCCTCATAGAATTTACCACAAAATTTTTACTAAACTCAAACAGTTTTTAAGGTACAACTTAATAATCAAAGAGACTAGGGGTGTACATGGACCGGGTTGGTTTAAATTTTTTTAAAATCAAACCAAACCATTAGTGTCGGGTTTTTAAATTTATAAACCAAACCAAACCAATAAAAGTCGGGTTTTTCAACCTCGAGTTTTTTCGGGTTATTTCGATTTCTTCGGGGTTTTCAGGTTTTTTCGGTAAAGTCTTCATACAAACATATAATTAACTTGTGCTTCAAATATTTCTTTAATCCTAGCAAGATACAACTATCTAAGGTACTTTTTAAAAAAATAACAGAAAATATAAATGAGTGATGACAATAAAATATTCAACCAAAACAAAAATGAAATCGCATTGAATAAATATTGCATATTAATAGATCATAATAAAAATAATCACAATTTAACAGTATTAAGTCATGTTAAGATAAGTTTAATAAGTATTAACTACATGACTAAATATTAAATAGAAAAATAAAATTAGTTTATGTATTTATCAAAATTAAAGAATAGACATCAAATATGATTGTCATTCCTAGTATTGAATTGAATAATTTTTTGTTAGCATTAGTATTGATTTGAGCTTTATTTGAGTTACTAATATCTATGAGTTATAAGAACTTATTGAATCATTTAAATGCTAAGTTTAAACTTGAAACAATATATTGAAAGATAAAAACTATGAAAAAGTTTAAGAAATGTTTATAAATTACATCACAATAAATATTTTTATGTATAAAATATTTTTAAAAATAATATACACGTAATATCGGGTTGGTTCGGTTCGATTTGACTTTTTTTAGTTAAAACCAAACCAAACCAATTATAGTCGGGTTTTTTTTTAATACCAAACCAAATCATTAGTCGAGTTTTTTTACGATTTGGTTCGATTTACGATTTGATTCGATTTGCGGTTCGATTTTATACCCTAAAAGAGAATATAAACTTAATATCTTTCGCCCCCTACAATCAACCCAATTAATTTTATAGCTAACATTTTCAAGACTAATCCCCTAGTCTAGAAAGCTAAAAACAAACTCCAATAATTAACATATGTTACAATACTTCTAAAAAGCAAATAGGTTACAATTAAAGATCAAAAATCCCAAACCTAACTTACTTAAGAACTAAGCAGTAGCTTCCTCTGAAACATTCTCTCATTGATCAGTTTGAGTCACTCAAAGTACCTCCTCATAATGACTGTTATTTGCCAGGAATAAACCATGTATTTGTGCGAATAACATGAGTCTCAATAGCAGAGCCTATAGTTTAAAAGTCTCGGGCTAAAACAAAATAAATTCAATCTGGAATAAAACTCCTTACACGAGGAAGTCCAATGTGGTGCTTTATATAAAAGTAGGGTTGATCAAATTCTTCTACACTTTGTTCGCCAAAATCGAGCCAAGTTTGATTTAGGAATCTAATTCTACTTGAACCTAGTTTCCTTATTTGTTTCGACTTTTACACGTTTTTGAAAATAATATACAAGTAGGGTTGGTCGAATTCTTCTACACTTTGTTCTTCAAAACTAACCCTAGTTTAGTTAAGGAATCCAATCCTACTTGAACTTGATTTCCTTATTTGTTTTGACTTTCACATATTTTCTCCTATTTTATAAACTCTTTTCTTTTACCCAAGTGCAACAATGTTTTTATGTTGAAAGTCTTTCATCTAAATTACATCCTTGTTTGGCCAAACATCAACTACGTACTTAATTGACTTCCCTCCCCTATATAAACGTGTTATATGGAAGAACTTTCTAGTTTATCCAAGAGAAATCTGTAGTTATCTATGATAGGTTCAATGTTAAAGTAATTATCATAATTTCCATTTTTAATGAAGTTGATTACCTCTATCTTATCATTTTTAATTTCAAATGTTACTTTAAGCCCCTGCTATAGTGTTGATAATTTAGCTAGGTCCGTTTAGGTTTCATGTAATTAAGGTATCGTCAGAGGCGAAACTAGCATATTGCTCAAATCTCGTATATATGTTAAGAACTTCACCTAATATGTTATTTATAAATACTTCATTGTGAATTCAGATTTCATTATATATTAACTTAATTTTTTTGTAAAATTTATAAACTTCAAATCTTGAATCACTCGTGGGTGTCGTACCCCCTATGACATAACATAGTAAAGTTCAGCAACAACTTGCTTCAAGACTTTAACCAAACACCAACAATATATAATATGGTACGTAAAATAGTACCCCTCCCAATTACTCGATGTTTCATTTTATTGCGTTCCCTTTCATTAAATAACACACGTTTTAAATACCATGAATAATTTTCCAGTTCTTTTGCTATCATCAATTCATCATCATATATATATATCAGTACAACTTTGTTTTGTCTTCTATGACGTAGAATTAAACACGACTACTTTACATTAAATTTAAGAAGATAGTGATTTATAGTGCTATTAACACGTAAATTTTACTTTAAAAAGAATTAAAATTGGCATTTGAATTATATCGTACATTTAAGGGATCATCATACTTAATTGAGTGAAAGGCAAATAGACACTATCAAACATATCGCATTTGAATTTTGAGAATAGAATTAATTTTGATAGGTCAAATTTCATCCCTTAAAGTGGGAGGGACTTTTTCCTCCTAATTACTCAACTTTCTAAGCAACTATCGAACCCAGATTGAAAAAAAAAAACTTAATATAAAATAGTAACAGTAAGAGGTGTTTATGGATATAAACTCAAAAGCTAATCATATCAGAATTTGTGTGAGTTTACTATAACAACTTTTTACTCCCACACTCCATGAAATAACTATAACCTTCCCCAGGCATTTCTTTGTTTTTTTTTTGCTTAATTCCCCAGGCCTTACACCAAATAAAAGAATAACCTAAATCAAATCCTTGTTAATTAACCTCACACTAGTGCTTCTTTTGATAGGTGTGTTCATTTAGGTTATTTTCACAAAAGGTGTCACCTCTATATATGTCACAGAGTAAAGTTCAAATGATTTTCCTAAAAAAATATTTTATTTTTAATATAGAATTTTTCGGTATAAATTTAAATCTGATCAAGCCTTAATCACTTGGCCTTAACGAATCGCCGATCACTTTTTATGTTAGAAGAGCAAAAAGTCCGGGACATAGCAAGATGGATCAATGTGGAATCTCTCGAACGAGATGTCCGGTGTTATGAGGAATATTGGGACTTCACTTTACCTTTGAAAAGAATAAGAGAAAAGACATCAAATGCACCCTAAGCTTGTCCAAAAAAATCGAATACACACTTCAACTAATCGGGCGACCTATTACCCCCTTATTCTTATTTTTTTAGAACTATTACCACCCTAAAAGCTGTTGTGACAAAAAAATAAAAAAAATAAAAAAATGAGTGAGAGTCAAAATTCTAAGCCAAAATAATAATAATAAAAAATAAAAAAAAAGTGTCTTCCCCACCCCCTCATCAGTTCTCCCTCTTCATACCCCTCTTCTTTTCCAGAACCTATACGCTTCTAATCTTCTCTATTTCGAACTTTCGAAGGACTAATAATGGAGGTCTTAAAAAAATTCACATTCAATTTTCTCCAATTAATAGTTAAATCGATTCTGAACTTCAATTACTAAATACATATGTGTTAAGCACAAAAGGATAACTTTGAATCAATTTTTCAACACTGAATATTCACAGAGATTTGGATTTCAGATTCACACCTTGAACATTTTTGAAGAACTCATAGTTGCTTTTTTGAAAAGAAAATTTGCTCACAAATTCACAAAACAAAATTAAATTTCTCCCACCAATTCCTTTCACACACTGAATATTCACAGAGATTTGGATTTCAGATTTACATCTTGAACATTTTTGAAGAACTCACAGTTGCTTTTTTGAAAAGAAAATTTGCTCACAAATTCACAAAATAAAATTAAATTTCTCCCACCAAATTTTTTCCACCAACAGAACTGGATTCAACCAATCTTTTAAGAACAAGATTGCAATGGTGGTTACGATTTTGGGTGCTAAAAATGTGAGTTTGTGTTCAAATGGTGAAATTAGGAATGGTGGTATAGCTGGTTTAGTGATTGTGTGGCGAATTTAGTGGCAGGTAGCAAGATCTGTTATGGTTATGATTGTTGATGGTGAAAGATGTGAGTTTGATAATGGTGGTGGTGTTCCGGCGATTTTGGTGGTGGGTTGTTAAGAAGAAACAAGATGATGACATGAAAATTAATATTTTTTAAAATCTGACATTGTATTGATGTTCTAATGACATGGCGATGACGTGGAGGCGAGTGTAGTACACTCTTCATTATGCAACTGATTTTATTCTTTTAGGGTGGTATTAATTCCACAAAAAGTAAAGACAAGGGGGTAATAGGTCGTCGGATTAGTTGAAGTGAGTATTCGACTTTTTTGGATATCTTTAAGGTGTATTTGATGTCTTTTCTCTTTTATTTTCAATCAGGTCGATATAATAGTTATTCTTTGAGAAAATACATCAAATACACCCTAAAGTTATCCGAAAAATCAAATACACACTTCAACTAATTCGATGACCTATTACCCCCTTGTCTTTACTTTTTGTGAAATTAATACCACCCTAAAAGGATAAAACCAGTTGCATAAGGAAGAGTGTACTACATTCACTTCCACGCCATCTCCATGTCATTACCACATCAATACAATGTCAGATTTTAAAAAATATTAATTTTTATGTTATTATCTTGTTTCTTCTTAACAACCCACTATCAAAATCGCCGGAACACCACCACCATTATCAAACTCACATCTTTCACCATCAACAATCCTAATCATAGCAGATCTTGCTACCTGCCACCAAATTTGTCACATTATCACTACATCAGCCATACCACCATTTCTAGTTTCACCATTTGAACACAAACTCACATTTTCAGCACCCAAAATCGTAATCATCATTGAAGTCTTGTTCTTAAAAGATTGGTTGAATCCAATTCTGTTGGTGAAAGAAATTTGGTGGGAGAAATTTAATTTTGTTTTGTGAATTTGTGAGCAAATTTTCTTTTCAAAAAAGCAACTGTGAGTTCTTCAAAAATGTTCAAGGTATGAATCTGAAGAGACTCTGTGAATATTCAATGTGTGAAAGAAATTTGGTGGGAGAAATTTAATTTTATTTTGTGAATTTATGAGCAAATTTTCTTTTCAAAAAAGTAACTGTGAGTTCTTAAAAAATTTTCAAGATGTGAATTTGAAATTCAAATATCTATGAATATTCAGTGTTGAAAAATTGATTCAAAATTATCCTTTTGTGCTTAACACATATTTAGTAATTGAAGTTCAGAATCGATTTAACTATTAATTGGAGAAGATTGGATGTGAATTTTTTAAGACCTCCATTATTGATCCTTCGAAAGTTCGAAATAGAGAAGATTAGGAGCGTATAGGTTCTGAAAAAGAAGAGGGGTGTGAAGAGGGAGAACTGATGAACGGGTGGGGAAGACACTTTCCTTTTTATTTTTATTATTATTTTGGCTTAAAATTTTGACTCTCACTCACTTTTTCTTATTTTTTTTTTATCTTTTTGCCATATCAGTTTTTAGAGTGGTAATAGTTCTAAAAAAAATAAGAATAAGGGGGTAATAGGTCGCCCGATTAGTTGAAGTGTGTATTTGACTTTTTCGGACAAGTTTAAAATGTATTTGATGTCTTTTCTCAAAATAAAAAGACACTCTCTTCATCCCATATTAGTTAGCCATCTTACTAAAATTAATTATCTACTTTATTAAATTATGAGAGAATTAATTAAAAGATATTTATATTATCCTTATAATTAATTCTTTTTAAAAATATAAACACTTATTTATAAAGTTCTAAATAAATTTTTTAAAGATTAAATTAATAAAATTACTTTCTTATTTATAATTTTTTGAGATGCGTGTAAAATGGAAAAGTAACCTATTAATATATGAGACCGAGAGAGTAAGTGCGTGTTTGGCCATGAAATTTTTTTACTATTTTTCGAAAAATTATTTCACTTTATTCATAAAATGGTTTGTTTTCACTTTTTCCATTTTATCATTTCACTTTTTAATTATTTTAATTAAATTTTAAAAAGTCTTTTTAAAAAGGTATGACCAAACACAACTTCCAAAAATTTCAAATAAAGTAATTTTTTTTTATTTTCATTGCCGAAAGCGCACTAAGAGTGGAGTTCAATACACTTCTTCTTTAACAAGTTTAACCGACGTGGCGGTCCTAAAAGCACTCTTTTTATGTCACACGTGGCTTAGTATAGGCCTCACATTTTGTAAGCAGCCGTTGTTCAGTAATTAAACTCCCTCCTTTCAATTCAACATAGTTTCAATGACTTTAAGAAATAATTAAAATATTTAAAATTTATGATTTACTAGAATATTTAATTACATTTATGGCTATATAATTTTTAAAACTGCCTCAAGTATGCTATACATTTGTGTGGTTAGAATAACTTTTCATTAAAAATAAAATATAAAATATAAGTTATAATTATTTCATTTTTTGCTTGTTTAATCTTGACTTAGACATAGTACTTCTTAAGGAGCAATAAATAAAATGAGAATTTTATTACATCATCTTTTGAATATAATAAATTTAATATTTTAATATATGTATTAGAAATAATTATAATTAATAACAAAGATAAATTATGAATTAAGAGGTCGTTTGGTAGCTGATTTGGGAGTGACTTATGCAGGTATTAAATCCTGCATAAGTAATACCATGTTTGGTAGCTGATTAAGAGTTAAGTTATTCATGTATAAAATTAATACAATGTTTGGTTTACAATTTAGCAACCTGCATAACTAATACATATATAAATTATGAGTGAATCTATGTATTATTTTATGCAGGATAAAAGGTGGAATAAATAATACATGTATAACTAATACATGTATAAGTAATCCCTGCATAACTTATACTTGCATAAATAATATATAGATTCTCTCATAACTAATTCCTACATTACTAATACATGCATAACTCTTACTAGCTACCAAACGACCCCTAAGTGATAAACTATATTAATTTTTAAACTGAACAAAAAAATATATCTATTTTTAATATAATAGACAAGAAAAATGGACGAAGGGAGTAGTATATATGCTATTGATCTTTCAAAAAATTTCAAGTTTCAAAAACTAGTTCAAACCAATTTTTGGAAGAAATTTCATTCACTCACAAAAGTTCAAATGTTTTATTAAAATGTATATCTATACACAACTTCAAGGTCGAAAAAGTTAAAAACTTAAATTTTCAAATTTCAAGTTTCAACTTCAAGGTTGCTTCCCTTAACAATTGTTGTGTTTTCTCCACTATTATCTTTTTTTAGTACTTGAATTTGTTGCACTTGAGCCAAGAATCTTTCGGAAACAACATCTTTACCTCCACGAGACAGTGGTAAGCTCTGCGTACACTCTACCTTCTCCAGACCTACTTGTAAGATTTCAATGTCCTTTAAGAAATTGTTAATAAAAAAAGGTTTTGACTATTATAATCAAATTTATGGAGTATTTAAATTAATTATATTAAAGTGGACATTACAAATTACAAAGAAGAAAAGGCTATTACTGCACAATAACAGCTACTAATCAACATAAACAAAGCTAATCTAGTCTATCGAGAAAGAAAATTACAGAGGACAATAGTTCAGGTCATTAATCTTAGATACTAGTTTAGGCTTCAAGTTAGCAAGGTAGATTACTAACTTGTTTGGCTAAGTTTTCGAGAGGCAGTGTGTTATTTTTTTTTTATAAAAAAATGCTTGTTTTTGTTTTAAAAAGTGAGGTAAATGATCAAGTTTTCGAGAGAAAATATGTGTTTTTAGGAATAACAAAAACTGTTTTCAAAAGTTAAAAAAATAGTTTTTTCCCAAAGGCACCTTTGAGAAAAAAAATACATTTAAAAAATATTATAAAAAACTTAACCAATCACTAATTGCTGCAAAAATGTATTTTTTAAATTTATTGATCAAATAAAAAATTATTTCTCATAAAAAATATTTTTTTTAAAAATATTTTAAAAAAATAAGCTAATTTCAAAAGTTTCATCGGAGATACTTGTTGCACCATGCTTCTGACTAACATTTCTAGACTCCTTGAAATCTGTTGGAGAATTCCTTTGTTCCTACCTTATTTATATCATTACTCATTCACATCATATTAATCACTCTTCAATAAATATATTCCCTATTTATATACATTATCCATCAATTACATGTTTGTTCTCTTTAAATTTTTTATGCTATGTAATTAATATTTATTACTTTTAAGAACAACACTACACACAAAATAAGAAAAAAAAAATAGATTTTTTAAAATGATATCTATTTTAAATAAAATAAAATTAGCTTCCAAATATGATTATTCTACTTTGATTGAAGAAAAATAGATTGAAGACACTATGTTTTAATTAGAACCACAAAAATTTCAATGCTCTTTTTCTATTCTCAGTACAATTTTACTTTGTCTTCTATAACCAAAATGTAACATGCATGTGAATTATTCATGTTTGTAATATTTTTTTTTTTAATAAATCGAGCTCAATCAAAAAGTGAATAGCTAAATACGGACATTTTTCTTTTTTACTTTGAAACAATGAAACTTTTCTTTATTGGAAACTTTTTCTATTTGTCAATAGATACAATCTTTAGGGTAATTAAAAGTGAAAAGTAAAATAATTAATTTTTAATGCTTAAATTATTTATGCGATGAAACAATAATACGGAGATTGTTACACGGTGAATGATAAGAAGAAGATACTTACCTAAGAGGTTTGTTTGATTTGCCAGATATAATAACAATTTTGAGATAAAACAATGAATTATTTTATTTCATATTTGATTGAATTTTTTATTCTGAGATTATATTAACTATCTTACTATCTTGAGATTAGTTATATCATTTGTAATGCTGAATAACAATTTCGAGATTATTGACCCCTAGGATAAAATATCAAAATGATCAAGCTGCCCTTCTCCAAGACTCTTCTCTCAAAGTTCTTTAAATAAGGCTAAAATTGAAAATAAAAGTCTATCTCAACTAGCTAGTGTAAAATCAAACACATATTTTAATTTAGGGGTGAACAAAATTGAACCGCAAAAAAAACTCGACTAGTAATTTGGTTTAACTTGGTTTGGTATTGAAAATAAAAATCCGATTATAATTGGTTTGATTTGGTTTGTTTTAACTACAAAAAGTCAAATCGAACCAAACCAACCTGATATTACATGTATACTATTTTTAAAAATATTTTATACACATAAAATTTTATTGTGATGTAATTTATAAATATTTTTAAAACCTTTTCATAATTTTTATCTTTGAGCATATTATTTCAAGTTTAAACTTAGAATTTTAAATGGTTCAATAAGTTTTATAACTCATAGTCTATTAGTAACTCAAATAAAACCCAAATCAATACGCTAACAAAAAGTTATCAATTCAACACTAGAAATGTCAAATGACAATTATGTTAGATATCTATTCTTTAATTTTGCATAAATAAATAAACTAATTTTATTTTTTTATTTAATATTTAGTCATGTAGTTAATACTTATTAGACTTATTTTAGTATGACTTAATAGTTTTAAATTATAATTATTTTTATTATGATTTATTAATAAGCAATATTTATTCTATGCGATTTTTTTATTTTTTTGGTTGAATATTGTATTGTCATTACTCATTTTATATTTTGTGTTATTTTTTAAGAAATACCTTAGGTAGTTGTCTTTTGCTAGGACTAAAGAAATATTTAAATCACAAGTTAATTGTATGTTTATATGATTTTTTGGGAAAAAACCCAAAAAACCCGAGGAAATCGAAAAACTCGAAAAAACTCGAGGTTAGAAAATCCGATTTTTATTGATTTGATTTGGTTTATAAATTTAAAAATTCAACATTAATGATTTGATTTGGTATTTTAAAAATTATAACCAATCCAATCTATGTACACCCTACTTTAATTTATACCTCATATATCCCATTTTTCGTCCAATAAACAAAATATCTACTAATAAAAAAAATATCTTCTAATAAAAAAATATCTACTAAATAATTCTATCTTATTTAATCCTCGTATAATCCAGTGTAACTTGTGTACCAACCAAACAACCCCTCAATTTATGTTTGGTCTTTTTTTTCCCCCTAAACCTTTTCCTAGGAGCTCCTATCTTTTTGTTTTCTTGGTGGCTCAAACTCACAATCTCAAAGCTGGAAGTAGAGGGTGCTTACCATCCGAGCAACTCTCTCTCGTTCTATGTTTGGTCTTTAGTATTACTTTTATCCATATATTCCTAAACATAATACATAAACGTGCTGTTTAACTTGGCTTCAACTGATATTTATACTTTTCAATTTGGGGTATGCACAAGTAGACACTTAAATACGTATAAAGTTGAACAAGTAGACACACACATCCTATATGACATAATATGTGTTCTACATGGCATCATACAAATCAATTCGAGTGTGTCTCACGCGAATTTTCATGTAGGACGCGTATATCTACTTGTTCAACTTTATATAAGTTTAAGTGTCTACTTGTGCACACACAATATTGAAAAACATAGATAATACTAGTTGAATCTAAGTTAAAAGACACATTTATATATTATATCTATTCCTAATAGTGTAGTAGTTTGGTTTGTTTGGTAAGGGGATTTACTCTTGAGATAAAATTCATTGTTATTCTGAACAATGTTTAGTAACCGCAATTATTTCTTACTCTTTCCCCTTTTTGGGAGAATGAAGTAGGCATGGGAATATTTGGTTAATTTTATTTTTAAAAGTATTTGAAATTGAAATCGAAAAAAGATCTCCCAGAAAAAGAGCTGAAGATTTATGAGTTAAAAGAAATTATTTCATCGAAAATATCCCATAGTTACATTTTCAATATTTCAAATATTTGAAATCTTAGTGTGTATTTTTAAAAATTGAAAAAAAAAATCATAGCTTAAAATTTGGAATATGGAGGAGGATAATGTGATACTCCTATGGAAGACAAGATAAGAGTAGGAGTCAATTGGAAGTGACACCACTTGCCCTTGAGGGATATGATCTAGTAAATCAAATCTCTTTCACCCTTAAGTAGAATTTCAAATCTGAGTGGTCATAATTTTAAAGCTTTTAATTGTGAGTGCTATTATTTTTTCCCTTAATGAGCTTTAAACAATCTTACAAAATAAATTGGAATTAATCCAACAATAAGCTAGCATTAGATTTGGGAGTAGATTTTAGAAATTTATCTTTAAATATTTATTTGACCATGAAATTTGATCAGAATTTGAAAATCTGATCTTCAAATATTTTTAAGTTCCCCAAAATTAGCTCAGATCAATTTTTAGGACTTTCACTCACACAACTTTAAAGTTTTTCCAAATAAAAATACATGTTCAAACGCTATTTCAAACTTTTAAAATCACAATTTCAAAAACTTCAATTTCTAAATTTCAACTTCAAAATTTATGATCAAACGGGAGCCAACTCCACATTTTAAGTGTGAGTGCTATTTTATTTTAATGAGCTTTAAGCAATCTTACAAAATAAATTTGAATTAATTCGACAATAAGTTAGCATTTAACCATAGATTTGAAAGTAGATTTTAAAAATTTATCTTCAAATAACTATTTGACTATGAAATTTGAATAGAATATGAAAATCTGATCTTCAAATATTTTCAAGATTTCTAAAAATAATTCAAATCAATTCTCAGGACTTTCACTAACATAACTTTAAATTTTTTCTAAATAAAAATGTATATGCAAGCACAACTTTAAATTTCTAAAATCTCAACTTTAAAATTTATGATCAAACCGAGGGCTAAATTTTGAGTTCGGAATCGTAGTAGGGATAAAAATTCCACAAGTGACCAATCTATGTGATACTTTGAAATAGTGACCAAAATAGGTATAGCGCACTAATTTAGTGCGCTATACCCCCAAAACACAGACGGAGAAGAAGTAACCGACGTTAACTGTTAATGGGAGTATAGCGCACTAAATTAGTGCGCTATACCCCCTAAATAATGCTTATTTTTTGTGTCTTTTTGCAGGCTTTTATCACATGTTTTCCTTACACTTTTGTACTTGATTTGACATATCATTATAACGCTATAAATTAGTGCGCTATATATTTATATTCACCCATTTTTCCTACTCCAAAACTCTTCAAAATTCTATATAAAGAGGCCCTAAAGTAGTGTACAACCACACTAAACTTCACCATTTTCCTTCATCTCTAAACAATTTCCCCTTATAGTTTTCTTCAAATTCTTGTCATAAAAATGTCCACCGAAGGTAATATTAGAGTTTCTTTATATTGGGACGGCGAAATCATCCATGAGGGTGATATTATACATTATAGTTGCCCGTCCCAGAGTAATGTTAAGTTACCTTATGATCTTGGTTACAAAAGTTTTATTTCTAGACTATATAAGAAGATGAATATTCGTAAGGAAGATTATAAATTACGTGTAATCGGGCAATACCCAAAGTCTTTTACACCACACGGGACAACAATGTATTGCGAGTATATTATTAATAGTGATGAGTCTTTGACGGACTTTTTGAATGTTCTAAACGAGTATAGTGATCACATCAAGATCACTATGCTTCATATATATGTTAGGAAGGAGCCTAGGATTTGTCAGCCCAGGACTCGTCCACAACGTTCTCCTTCACATGATGAAGTATTTGCACAGACTGAACTCCCCATAAATCAGTCTACTGATTTTCCTGACTTAAATGTCTACGGAAATATTGTTACGGGTAACATGTCAATGGACTCGTTAAGACCTGATTTGAATCAAGCTATTAATGAAAGGGACTGGTAATGAGTGCTATTAACCTTAATAATGTTACTAATATTATTGTTATTATTATTATTGTTGTTGTTGTTCTTATTAGCAGTAATTATATAATATAATTCGTACAATTTTAACAATTATATGTGAATTTATGTCTTATGATTACTTTTTAGGAGTTTATCTCAACAAAATTTTGATCAATCTTCTAATTTTGGATGGACGGATCATATTGGAACATCCTCAAATGTTCATGTCTCCTCGAGTTTTGGTGTTGATGACTATTATATGTAGGGATATCATTTGAATATTTTTTTTGTTTAAAATATAATTGGAATATATATATATTTTTCTTCATATTATAAGAAAAATATTAGGCAAAATGTGTCTGTGATTCCAGAAGATGTCAATGATGATGCTGACCAGCCAAATTATAGCGAAATATCTGCGAGTGATGAAGATGGTGACAATGACAGTGATGACGTGCTTAATAATGATCACGATTCGGGTGATGAAATCTCATTTTCATCATCTGAAAGTAATGATGATGTCATATTGCCTGATAGGTTGCATAGTCCAGTACATCAACTAGAAGTGATTTCACAAACACTGGCTCAGCAGTCAATACCAATGTCACCAACATTCCCTCGGATTCAAAATCATTCTCATGTAATTTCATTTCTTGATAATCTTCCGGAGGGACCAGATATATATGCCTATACGGTTGATGATGATAAGTGTCGACAAAATAGGTGGCAGGAACCCAATAATTTTAAAGAAGATGAGTTTTATCTTGATTCAGGAATGACCTTTACATCCAAAAAAATATTGCAAAGAGCTGTTAAACTTTGGCATTTTAAAATCGCGACAGAGTTCATTGTTTGCGAGTCCTCAAAAAATTCTTGGCGAGTTAAAGCAAACGTGCAAATGAAGGCTGTCAATGGATGCTTCGTGATAGGCTGCAGAAAGATACTAACTTGTGGATCATAGAAAAATATTACGGGGATCACAGTTGTAATATGAGTTCATGCCCTCAAGGTCATTTTAATTTGGATATAGACATGATTGCAAGTGTTTTAGTTCAGGATCTTGAAGTAAATCCAAGGTACTATTTTATTTTCGACACCATTTAAATTTCTAAAGAAATCAATATGTTATTTGTTTTTGATGAATTTTAATTTTAAATTTTTTCAGGTTTTATATCAAAGATTGTCAAAATTCCATTTTAAAAGTGTTCAACAAAACAATAAGCAAGAGAAATGATTATCTTGGACGGAAGCGTGCTTTTGAAAATACCTATGGAACTTGGGAGGGCTCATTCCGATCATTGCCAAGGTACATGACTGCTCTTCAACACAACAATCCCGGCACAATTGTTGAATAGAGGTTTGAACGACATGATGGTGTTGATGAAAATGTTTTTAACTATGTGTTTTGGACGTTTAAGTCATGTGTTGATGATTTTGCTTATTGTCGATCAGTGGTATCAATAGACGGAACTCATGTCTATGAAAAATATGATATCAAGTTGTTGATTGCAGTTGGAACGGACGCTATATTTTCCTTGGCTTTTGCAATTGCTGCTAATGAAAGCATTGCGATATGGGGCTTGTTTCTGCGTTATTTGCACCAGCATGATGTGAAGGGGAGTCAATGTATAACATTGATATCTGCTAAATATCATGGCATACTTCACAATGTGCGGACTAATTGACAAGCTCCATTACCTACCACCGCTTCTGTGTAAGACATTTAAAGGCTAATTTTCCAAAAAAAATCAAATTTTTAAAGCTGACCAATCTTTTTTGGGAAGCTGCAACACATCATCAAGAAAAGAAATTTCTTAAATCAATGAAAACGATCAAGGATGTTAATCGGTTAGCTTACAAATGGTTACAACAGTTTGAGCTTAAAAAATGGACCCTACACAAGGATGATGGTAGGAGATGGGGCATGGTCACAACGAATAGCTCAGAGTCATTCAATGACTTATTAAAGACTGTCAGGGGACTTCCTGTAACTGCAATGGTGCGGCTCACATACAGTCAGATTATCGAGCGTTTTGTTAGTAAATCTGCTAATGCTAAAAGATTAGCGGCGGAGAATCAACATTGGATGCCAAAACCTTACACAAGATTTGAGAAAAATAGGATAAAGGCTGCTGGACATACTCACCAAAGTTATAATGTAAGAGATCAATTATTTGAAATCAAAACCAAAGTGCATGCAGGTTGTGGAGGTAATGTGCATATTGTTAATGTGACGCAACAATCATGCACATGTGGTAAATGACAATCACATCACATGCCCTGTTCTCATGCGATCAGGGATTTTGACAGTTGTAGGGTTGATGCATGGAATAAAATTGCACTGAAATTTAAATTACGAAACTACGTAAATACATATTCTGGGCAATTTTTTTCAGTTGGAGATCCAGCATATTGGCCAGAAAGTCCTTTTTCCATGATTGCAAATAAAATTTTTTTGTGTTGAATAAAAATCAAGTTCAACACACGTATACGTAATGAAATGGATGTTCCGATTAGTACATTAACTCGAAAGTGCGAATTTTATCGACAACCTGGTCATAATGTGAGCAAATGTCCCGTAAAGGCTACAAATATCTCTCATTGGGGAAGTACTTCAGGGTCTTGATTTTTCATTGTATGCCTTTTTTTATGTAGTTTATTATATGTTCTTTGTTTGTACACTAAAAGTTATTAAATCAATGTTTCTTTACGTGTTTATACAACTCTCAATTCTTTAAAGTTTTCTGCAATCTTCTTTAAAAAAATACTATATTTCACTTTAAAGTAGATATTTTTTTGAATAAATCACTATGTGCATGAACGAACTTCAAATAAATTAACATTAAAAAAATAGAAGAATGATAATATTTAAATAAATTAATCTTCTTCAGTTTCAGGAATCACTTTGTCATCGTCATTATCACTATAATCTAGACCCCAATTTGCATTATTTTTTTGTGTTGGCTCACAACAAGCACTTAATTGATTTATACAACAATACGGGACATTAAAATCTAATATTTGAGGTAAATATTTTGGAAGACCTATCCATTCTTTTACTGTTCCATACATAGGATAGGTGAAATCTCGATGCAGCTTCTTATCTTCTAAAAGTTGCCAGTACTCTTCTTCATCTACTCCCTTATAGTTAAGATCCTCTAATTCATGAAATAACTCTAATATTTTCTCCATTTCAGAGATTTTCTTCATAAGGTGTTCAATCACCAATGGTTCATCTATGAATGGACGTCTTTGAATAGTCGCCGATAATGCTTGTGGTACGGGCAAAGAATGCCAGCGTCATAAAACTTCGTAATCACACCGTTTAGAATATAGCTCAACCCACTTAAGATTTTTACCCCAAATTATAAAATCATCTGGTTTAGATGAGTGTGCTTCTTCCTCAATGATGTGTTCAACGATTTTTAAATCGTGATAAATAGAAATTGGAAAATTTGCAAGTGGACGAATTAAACCATACCATTTTTTACCTGTCAAGTCTGTGTAGCACCCTCTAATTTTTTTAAGGCTCTTTGAGCTACTCTCACCTTTTTCTCTTCTAATATCAGACCAACCTTTTAATGAAATTTTTCTATGCATTGTGAATAATATGTTGTTTAAGTTTACACTCTGATTTCTTATGTACGAGCTTACTTGCATAGCGCACAAATATAGTGCGCTATGTAGTACAATGTGTCGGATAAAGTAGACAGCTTTATATCGATTAGTCATTCAAAAATATGTACGAGCTTACTTGCATAGCGCACAAATATAGTGCGCTATGTAGGTTGTACGTACAATGTGTCGGATAAAGTAGATTGCTTTATATCGACTAGTCATTCAAAAATATGTACGAGCTTACTTGCATAGCGCACTATATTTGTGCGCTATGTAGGTTGTACGTACAATGTGTCGGATAAAGTAGACTGCTTTATATCGAATAGTCACTCAAAAATATGTACGAGCTTACTTGCATAGCGCACAAATATAGTGCGCTATGTAATGATATCGACTAGTATATAAAGTACATTATTTTGATTAAAAATAATCAATAAAAATATTTAAAATTATTAAAATATGACATTTATTAGACAAATTATGAAAGGCATTATTGTTTCATTCACGCCAAATGATATATTCGAAACAATGGGCAGAACATGGGCGTTGAGTGATCAAGTTGAATTTGAATACTCGATTGATCCGAACGAGAGATACAATCGAGCTTACAACAATACAATGAAATCTGAGTTGAATTGGCACATTACAGAGGCTGAAGAACTGGTCCAAAACATCAGGGCATTAGGTCTTAAACGTCCAAAAAAATCATGCTATTTCAATGGCACGTAATACACCACAAGAGTTAAATATTGCTGTAAATCATTTTCGTGAAGAGAACAATCGAATGCAAATACGTATAATGAGGGCTAGAGACAATTGTACCTTTAATACATCCAAGTGGGATTCAGACTGCGAAATGTCTGACGATGATGAGTTTTAATTATGTACTATATTATTATTATGGTGTGTGTGTTCATAAGAGTATAGCTATGACCCCACTTATTGTATTTTTCAACACTATAAATAGTCTCTATTTTAAAAAAAAAAATAGTGATCTGAAATAGTTCTACTACAATATCAATGTTGAGTAATAGAAATATCGATTGGTCAATCTTTTTTCCTAAAGATTCCAATGCCATTGATGATGATAACTCTAATCGTAGCAGTTATTCTAGTCATTCCTCAACTGATAACAGTGAGTTTGAGCTAGATGAATATAAACCTCACCTTTTAATAGAGCGTAATGATGATTTTTGTAAGGTCAAAATTTCAGATCCTCGTGAATATTATTGTGGTTTACATCGTAAATGGATGCATCGATATGCCGAATCAGAACGTCTCATTCAAGACTTGCAAAATCTTGGAGCACCAATCCCAACTAGGTTCTCGATCACTATACCTAGAACTACTCAAGAGTCTTGTCAGTTGGCGGTCAATAGGATTCGAAAAGAAAATAATCGAATGTTGTCAAGACGTTGTCGATTTTACATGCTAAAGTTGGCCCAGGAACAAGCATCATCAACAAATAGAGAACTTACATCTAGAGAAAAAAGGCATGTTCTAAGAAATCCACAATATTTATCTTAAGACGATATTGAGAAATTTTATGTGGATGATTAAAATTTTAAGAATGTACTTATATTTGAAATTAATAAAAGTTATTTTATCTTTTTTCTTACTTTTAAGAGTTTTCGATTACATTTATACAAGTTGTATTTTTTCAGCATGAACAATGAAGCTATTTTGATATATAGGTTGAAGTTTACGATTTTGATATAACATATTCATTAAAGTAGTTTGATAAAAAGTATAAATATATAGAAAAAATACTAATAACTTGTGTGCCTACGGGCTCCTCTGGAACTGAAGGTAATGGATCTGGAGCCGTAGCCTCACACACCGAATCCGGGATAGAAGCAGTACTAGGAACATGAATCTGTCAAAAAATAAAAGAAAAAGTATAACTTAATAATTTAAATTTAAATAATAAAATTAAAATGTAATAACAAATTCTATATTAACAGTAATTACTTGTGTGCCTACGGGCTCCTCTGAGACTAAAGGTAAAGGATCCGGATCGAGGATAGGAGAAGTAGTGGGAACATGAATCTAAAAAATAAAAGAAAAAGTATAACTAAATAATTTAAATTTAAATAATAAAATATAATAACAAATTCTATATTAACAGTAATTACCTGTGTGCCTACGGGCTCCTCTGAGACTGAAGGTAAAGGATCCGGATCGGGGATAGGAGAAGTAGTGGGAACATGAATCTAGAAAATAAAAGAAAAAGTATTACTAAATAATTTAAATTTAAATAATAAAATTAAAATATAATAACAAATTCTATATTAACAGTAATTACATGTGTACCTACGGGCTCCTCTGGACTGAAGGTAAAGGATCTGGAGCCGTAGTCTTCGCGATGATCGTCTCATGAGCGGGATGCGTAGTGGATGAGCTCTATTTTGAAATTATAATTATTAAGTGAAATTTTATTTTAAGTAACTTAATTTAGAACAACGCAAATACTAACCGGCATATCTGCTGAATAATCTCCAATGTCGAATGAGACGTCAAACATAGACTCAAAACTCAGCCGCCTACCTCCATCCAAATCTCTGTGAGGCGCGGGATCATCTAACAGCCGTTGCATATCGTCCCAAGCTATACCTAGTTCCATACTAGGCATGTAAATACCCTGAAAGTGCTGAGACGAACAAGCTGGAGTAGACAGTGAAGGAGCTGTAGGCGGAAGCACCATCAGAGGAAGTGGATGTATATCTGGCACAAGAGCTGGCTCGTGCTCAGGGTGAAATGACTGATGCTCTGCTTGAGGAGCATCTTCTGCCTCTGCAGCTGGTGGCATATCAGCGTGCTGATCTGCTATGAGTCTGCCACCTATGCGACCACATCCTCGTCCTCCTCTACGAGGCTGTCCTCCCTCCTGTGCATCACCATGGCCTCGTCCTCGTCCCCGTCCTACTCCATTGGGCGGAGGCACAGGAGCTGCACCAGGTGCAAAAGGTGGCTCGTTTACTCGACTGGCCATCCGAGCCTCTCTCATAATCTGCATCACTTTCGCCGCGATAGTGCGACCATACTGGGCAGAAGCAGGCTGTAATGTCCAAGCGATCGCTAAGTCGTATAATCCACTAAGGCCTCTAGCCATGGTCTCCATCGCACCACCAAAGTGGACATATCCGCGATCGTCAGGCTCGTATAAAGTAGGGTTACCTAACAGCAACCGTCCATGCTGTCGGTACCAGACAATATACTCGGCAATCGTGGCATGCCCATGAACCTCCGCGGCTCTGTCCTGCCTATGACCCCATAAGTCATGTGCTGCATCTAATAGCTCGAGGAACGGCTGATCTATCCTAGAACGGTCATCATGTGTATAGTGATTAGGCGCCCAAACAGGAAACGCAGGCACATCCTGTGGATGGCCAAACTGTCGCATCACACGATCGACCGCATGATGCTCTACAATCTCTAAGCATATCATATCCACCCGTGCCAACCATAACGGCTGGTCGATAACGCAATAGTGGGGCAAGGTATGAAGGATGGCATCATAGGGGGTCCAACGAAACTATTATAAAATATGTAATCAAAATCAATCTAAGGTAATCAAAATCAATCTAAAGTATATAATTACATAACTTATAAATAAGGCATACCCGGTCGACCGTCAGACGATCCAGCTGATCTCTCACGGGGAGAATGACGTGATGCACCTCGGCACCACGCGTAATACCCCGAGTCCACCTACTAAATTAGTGCGCTATACCTATTTTGGTCACTATTTCGAACCATCACATAGATCGATCACTTGTGAGATTTTTATCCCTACTTTGGTTCCGAACTCCTAAATTTCCAAGGTGAAAGGTTGTTGCAAACAAACAAAAGAAAGTGACACCACCCTCCATTTGTTTCCCTCCCAATCAAATAAGATACGTTATCACATCTTTTCTATCTATTTGTGATTTCTGCTGACGTGGTCCAATAGAAAGTAGTTCAACTTTTTCAAGATTTTAGTTCATATCCAAGCTAAATTCAGTGCTATATATGTACATATTCATTACAAGTGTACCTTCACATCACTTTGCTCTTTGTACGTAGCCATTCTTGCACACTCACATTGGATTACAGCATTTGATCCTTTTTATAAATACTCCATTTTTTCCCATCTCCAATCACATCCTAATTTCTTGGGTTAAAAAAAAACAGCATTTTTAGTGACAATGGCACCCGCACACCACTAGATGCTTCTTGAAGTTTGAAGTAAAACCCCCCAACCCCCTTATCAAGAAAACCCTGTTGGGGTTTGGAAGTTAGTCTCATTTTTTTGGTTCTTGAAAACTGTGTATAAGTTTCTTGTTTTTGTCATTCAAACAAAAATACAAACACCATCATGGCTTTGTGTGCATATGCATTTCCTGTGATTTTGAACAGGACAGTGGCAGTGGCTTCAGATCCTTCAAAGACAACCCCTTTATCCTCTGAATGGTTTCATGGAACAGATCTGCAGTTTCAGTTCCAGCACAAGCTTACTCAGGTTTCAACTTTTTCTTCTATCATTTCTTGGTAGAATGCTCATGTTGAACCATCTTTCTGTGTAAAGCTTTTCTATCCTGATTGCTTGTACTGCATTTCTTTGTTTTTTTTTCCTTCTAAATGGTGATCATTGATTCAATCAATTTAAGTTTATTTGCTGAAGCAGATTCAAGATTTGAAGCTTATGGGTTCCTATAGCTAATTTAAATTAATATAACAATAATAATTGAGTTCACAATCGAATTTTTAGATATTTGGTGAATTTATATGTACAAAAGTTATTGGATTCTCGTGAACTAACAACTTATGCTCTAGATCCACCCTTGTTTATTTGGAAGTAATGTTTGCTATTTCTTCCTTGGAATTGGAGAAATATGTTTATTGACATTTTAAGTGTATTTAACTGTCAGTTTGAGATTAAATTATGCTGAGTGAGATGGTTGTTTTGTGTTTGGTATGAAGGTCAAGAAAAGGTCATGTGTGGTTCAGGCTTCCTTGTCAGAAACAGGAGAATACTACACACAGCGACCGCCAACACCAATTCTGGACACTATCAACTATCCCATTCATATGAAAAATCTTTCTCTAAAGGTAGAATTTTTATATGTCACTTAATTGTCTCCATGAAAAAAAGGTTTATATGATGGTTGAGGAAAATGACTCAACAAATTATGTGCTTAAAGTTTCAAGATCAATTTTGATGTAGGAACTTAAACAACTAGCAGATGAGCTAAGATCCGATACAATTTTCAATGTATCAAAGACTGGGGGTCACCTTGGTTCAAGCCTTGGTGTTGTTGAGCTTACAGTTGCTCTTCATTATGTCTTCAATGCACCCCAAGATAGGATACTCTGGGATGTTGGTCATCAGGTGATAATCTTGTTTTCTGATTGATATGGTAAAACTAACAGAAGCTTGACTGGTGGGGTTAGTAGTATTCTCATTTTGATGGTGTGTTTTGAATGATGCAGTCTTACCCTCACAAAATCTTAACCGGTAGAAGGGACAAGATGTCAACACTAAGACAGACAAATGGACTTGCAGGATTTACGAAGCGGTCGGAGAGTGAATATGATTGCTTTGGTACTGGCCACAGTTCCACCACCATCTCAGCAGGCCTAGGTATATATCTATTCTACCCTTGTTGTGCACTAAGTTCAATACAGAGCAACACTTGTGATAGTTGAATCAATTTTCTTTCAAACGTGGATTGGATTTGTACATAAGTAATAATTCCCATCTAGGGGTTTCATTCGGTGATATGAATGCCAGGGCTTTATTTAAATTGGTATCCCTACATCCATACAAGTTAATTTCACTTGGATGTATCCATCATAAATGTGCATGAATTATTAACTCTTATAGTTCTACTCAGTTAAAAGTATGGTACATCATCAATAATCTTCTTCAAATATAGAGTCTGTAGTTTTAATTATTCAGTATTTAAAAGTGGTTTCTTTGAATGATCAGGGATGGCTGTTGGAAGAGACCTAAAAGGAAGAAACAACAATGTTATAGCCGTAATAGGTGACGGTGCCATGACAGCTGGTCAAGCTTATGAAGCCATGAACAATGCTGGTTACCTGGACTCTGACATGATTGTTATTTTAAACGACAATAGACAAGTTTCTTTACCTACTGCTACTCTGGATGGGCCAGTTGCTCCTGTAGGAGCTCTAAGTAGTGCTTTGAGTAGGTTGCAGTCTAATAGGCCTCTCAGAGAACTAAGAGAAGTCGCTAAGGTTTGCATACTGATAGAAAGATTTGAATAAGGGTTTTTCTAGTGAAGAGACTAAATTGGATTTAATGTGATTGAAATTGCTGCAGGGAGTTACTAAGCAGATTGGTGGACCTATGCATGAGCTTGCTGCAAAAGTTGATGAATATGCTCGTGGAATGATCAGTGGTTCTGGATCAACATTGTTTGAAGAACTTGGACTTTATTATATTGGTCCTGTGGATGGTCACAACATTGATGATCTTATTTCTATTCTCAAAGAGGTTAGAAGTACTAAAACAACAGGTCCAGTACTGATCCATGTTGTCACTGAGAAAGGCAGAGGTTATCCATATGCTGAAAGAGCTGCAGACAAGTATCATGGTAAGCAATCACTTATCCAGTTACCGCAACTGGACTGCCTGAAATCTTTAAACCAATACATGTGCTTCAAGTGTGTATCATTTGCACATTTCAATGGATACTTAATATCCCAATGATATTTTGATTTGGTTCTATAATCTATCCAACATTCTGAATGTTCTTGAGATGTCATTGGACATTGTATTTCTGATGCTGACCATGAGAATCATCTTGCTGTTTGTTCTATTTTCCTTTTGTGTCTCACAAAGGTCATTCTTGTTTAAATAGAAAGAATGAAATTTAAATCTATTTATGGCTTGCAGGAGTCGCAAAGTTTGATCCAGCAACAGGAAAGCAATTCAAAGCCAGTGCTAAAACTCAGTCCTATACAACATATTTTGCAGAGGCTTTAATTGCAGAAGCAGAAGCAGATAAAGACATTGTTGCAATCCATGCTGCCATGGGGGGTGGGACTGGAATGAACCTTTTCCTCCGTCGCTTCCCAACACGGTGTTTTGATGTTGGAATCGCAGAACAACATGCAGTAACCTTTGCTGCTGGATTGGCTTGCGAAGGCCTTAAACCTTTCTGTGCAATTTATTCATCTTTCATGCAGAGGGCTTATGATCAGGCAAGCCAAATGCCTCCAATTATTCTCATTTTGTAGAATATAGTGCAGTTTCAGTGAATGTTAGGATCTGCTGATTTTACAGCCTAGAAAACCCTCTAACCGAGTTCATGGTGGTTCTAATATCCAGGTAGTGCATGACGTTGATTTGCAAAAGCTGCCTGTGAGGTTTGCCATGGACAGAGCAGGTCTTGTTGGAGCAGATGGTCCTACACATTGTGGTGCATTTGATGTTACTTTCATGGCATGTCTTCCTAACATGGTTGTAATGGCTCCTTCTGATGAAGCGGAGCTATTTCACATGGTAGCAACTGCTGCCGCCATTGATGACAGACCAAGTTGTTTCAGATACCCAAGAGGAAATGGGATTGGTGTAGAGCTTCCGGCTGGAAACAAAGGAATTTCCCTTGAGGTACCTTTTAGTTTCCACTATGCTTTTAATGCTGTCTGTCTGATATCTATCAGACGATTGAGTAAAGACATTTGACTTTTCCTGTAAATAAACTTTTCAGGTTGGTAAAGGCAGGATATTGATTGAAGGGGAGAGAGTGGCTCTATTGGGATATGGCTCAGCAGTGCAGAACTGTTTGGCTGCTGCTGCTGTGTTAGAATCCCGCGGCGTACAAGTGACAGTTGCAGATGCACGTTTCTGCAAACCACTGGACCGTGCTCTCATAAGGAGCCTCGCAAAATCACACGAGGTACTGATCACTGTTGAAGAAGGATCAATTGGAGGTTTTGGATCGCATGTTGTTCAGTTTATGGCCTTAGATGGGCTTCTTGATGGCAAGTTGAAGGTAAAACTCTACTGAAGATATTTCATACCGTATATGTAGTGTGCATTTGGTTATTTTCTCAAATGTTACTATTGCGGTGTTCTAATAGCTATATCAGAAGTCTTCAAAGATTACTCAACTCTCATTTCTTTATTTTGTGCAGTGGAGACCAATAGTTCTTCCTGATCGATACATTGACCATGGATCTCCTGCTGATCAGTTGGCGGAAGCTGGCCTTACATCATCTCACATTGCTGCAACAGTATTTAACGTACTTGGACAAACCAGAGAGGCTCTAGAGGTCATGACATAAGATGTAACAACTGTAGAATGTATATTATAAAATATAGTTTTAGGAAAAGTCACCAACTAGCTGAGACAGTTGTAAACTGTTATAACTTCCATAAGCAGGTCAACACATATAATACTTATTCTGCAAATATTGTAAAGTTTCCATGGCTGAGCCACTGTTCAAACCCTCCTCTAGTCCTCTTAGTCTCCTATAAGATTTGTGATTAACTCATATGGTTTCTGATTGTGTTACCGGTGCCAGATTTTGAGAGTTACATTTTTAGGTGCTAACTGTTGCTTATATTAAAGTGGCCGGAGTCCATGAAGATAAATGAATATAAAAGTCTCTTTTGTAGTTGCATAATAAAGACAATCAATGACATTGTAAGTATGAAATCACATAAAGTCACCTTTAATTGACTTAATTAACTGTCTTCCAACCATAGTCTAATTGCCTTCTACAGTACACCTTTCACCTTCAAACTAGTTCCATTGACAAGAACTTGTCATGTAGTAGCACATAAGAGGCTACAATGATACGAACAATTGACTTTTGATTGAGCAGAAAACAAAGAAACTTAGCTTTCTGTAGAGTCCACAAATGTGGTTTCTCTTTTCAATAGCAATGATGTCTGAGTAACATGTACCTGCTATCTCCCACGAGTACAAGTATCACACGACTCTTCTCACCAAGTCCACTAATGTGACTTTTAGGTATTCATTTGGTGTGTGCTTGGTTAGGCAGACTTGTCAAGTCTCAAGTGTTCCAGATGCATGTATCAATATTACTTAAAGCTATAACCATTCATTTGGTCTATCTGTCCACTTTCAGATAATGGAATGAATATTAAAAAAATAATCACTTGATCATTAATCATCAATTTCAGGTTTTGTTGCTGGCCACTAAAGTTCGTTTATTGCATTTCTAAATATAAGAATTATAGTGCGATAGCTCTCTGCTGTTGGTATGTGCAACCAAAACAATATGACATCTAATCTAAAATACTACAATCCACTGACAGATCACTAAACATCGATCACGTTCTTGTGTATATAAATTATGGTTTCCAATGAGACTATTACATCCTTTCTCTATCCTTTTTTTTTTTAAAATTTTGTTATTAAGGGGTTGTTCAATGACTTACTAAAAAAAATCTATATCTTTATAGGAAACCAAGCAAAAGAATTGAAATGATTTTTCGTGTGTATTCATCTCTGCACAGTAACGTGTATAAATACAAGAAAAAAGCAGAAACGAATATTTTAATTCTCTAACTAATCCATAGCTGTCCTATACATGATTGATAGTGGTTTTTCTTCCGAGAAGATTACATAAATAAGCCATATTAAAATAAGAATTGCTAATTTTTAACTGAAGATTAATTATATCAAATATAGTAAAATGTTTATTATCATAATAACAGACCCCTATTAATTTTTTTTAAGATTCTACCCATAAAAATAAAAATGGAACAAGATTTCTATCCCTAAAATATCACCCAACTAATAAACTGTTCTATATTTTTCGCTAATTTTTTTTTTGACATTCAATTTTTAATACTGTACATATTATTTTAACAAATTATCAATATAATTAGTAGTATTTATATGATACATGTAATAAAAATAAATTATTAGTATAATCCATACACACACACATATATATATATTTATTTATTTGTATATTATATTTATACAATTCATCATTCGAAATAGCATATATTTACCATTGTATAATAATTTAAAAATTAACCGATTATTATTATTATATAAGGATATTAACATGCTATAAAATAGTCATATTATAATATATTTAAAATATATTATGGTATTTTTTAAAAAGTTATCAACATAAAAAAAAATGTTGAAGAAAAAAATAAAAAAGTTATGAGGGAGAAAGCAAAAAGGGCAAGTGCAATACAAGTGTATTGATGAAATAGATTCTCTAATTAATAGAGGGTTTATAAATTTTTGAATGAAATTTATTATTATATTAATTTTTTCTTTAAAAATGATATATTTGTTATAACATGTGCTATATTTCTCATTAATTAAAATAAATAATTTATTAATTTATTAATTTATTTTGTTAATTAAATGTCCTCTCTAATTGATTATAGGAGAGATAATTCAGATTAATAAATGTCGGCTCTAATTTAGTGTAGCCTTAATTTGTTGCCACAATTCGCTTGTTCAAACGATAACACTACAAATTAATTAACTTACACGATGTTAGCTTAATTAATTGGTATCACCACACAATTACTAAAGATTAAAGACATAGTATAGTAATAAATAAAAGAGATACATGTTGTACACTTTTGAGACGACATATATATATATGGTAAAATCATAGGTTTTTCTTTTTCTTTTCTAGACTTAGTTTTTGACGCGGCAATTCTTCCTGATTTGTCCAGCATTTCCTGTAAGAACTTCAATGGCTCCCATTTTCAGCATAGATCTTGCAAACTCATCAAAGAAAGCCTTGTCTTTTTGCAATTTCTTGACGACATTTACTGAGTTTTTGTCATTGAGAAGGGCTGCATCAGATTGGAACAACCCTTTGTTCTCAATTAGAATGTTGAAATAATTGCTATCAAATGAGGTTGAGCTCAAAGGGTCCATTTCCACAATAGTGGCTGGATTTGGACACAATTTCTTCAATGATTCACCATAAGTAGCATTGAGAGTTGGATCTATGTCACCTTTGCCGGTGAAATTGAGTCTCCTTGAAAAAGCTCCACAATGAGCAACACCAATTGTGTGAGCACCTACGTGTATACATGGATGAAGAATATATATTATTAATCGCGGATATAACTTAATATACACTTTTTTTTTAAAACCAAAATACATTCATGCAGAACTAAACACCTCCCGAGTGGTGGTGGGGTTTGGCAAGACCCCTACCACGTCCCTATAAACTTCAAAAAACAAAAGGAACAACCAATATAATGGATCGGGGGACATCAAAACCTTACCTCCTTTTACATGTTAGGATACAAGAAATATTATATCCTATTTGAGTTCATAATTTATATGACTATAAATCATTTTATTAAGGTAAAATGAAAAGTTTATAAAGTTAAACTATTTCTAAATATATATAGTAATGCACCCTTCTTTTCGATAGTATAATTTATTTTTACTTGTTGAAGTATGCATGCAACATGCCTTATTCTCTAGGTTAATGGTCGCATTTTTATGAACGATTTACATGTAATTTTTACATGACCTGACAATGTAGTACGGACTAATTCATCATATTGTTCGCTTTGTAAGACATAATATTTTACCTGATAACGCAACGAGATCATCGACATTTAGGCCTTTCATTGCAAAGAGTTGCTGAAGGGTTGCAAAATTTGAGGATGGTGAAGGTAAGTTTCTGTTCACTTCACTTGCAAGGGATACATTCCCATCTTTTCTTCCGGTCTCCACATCCCACATTGAGGTTTTAAACTGCATGCAAAGAGTTAATTTAGAGAAGAAAAAAAAGTAATGCTCAACATCACATAATTTCTTTTATTCTCTATATTGTCAGTCGTATAAATTAATTTCTTGAATCTTTATAATACGTGGACTTGCACTCATATTATGTGATTGGAATTATATATGGGGAATGGGATATTATATTACTTACAGGGAAAGAAACAGCATCACGAGCAGCTAAAGCTAAAATATCAGCACAGGAAACAATGCCGGGGCATTTTGCCTCAACTTGTTGCTTGATATCATCAATTACATCGAAACCACCCAAAGAGAGATTTGGCCTGGCCTCTTTCTCAGAATCATCTGTTCCCACTTTATCTAGCAATATGGATGCATCACATCCCTACAAATTTGCAATAAACATGATAATGTCAAGAGATTAATTATAACTAGTTAACATACAACGACAGTGTAATTATTTTTCTTTATATTGTATGTGTCTGTATATATAACTTAAATCCTACTATGAGATTAATGTGTGCATGGTAATAAATTTGCGCACGTTAATCTAATTGGTACGTACCCTAACGAAACAATCATGGTAGTGGACTCGAAGCAATTTAGCACCCAAGGTAACATCATTTTTAGCTTTGCTCCAAGTGATATCTCTAATAAGTTGTTCAGCATTTGGACAACGAGTGCTCCTATAGAAGTTCTTGCGTGGTACATTTCCTGCACCCCCAACAACTCCACAAAGAACAAGACACAGAAAAATAAGACAACTTAGTACCAATTGAGTTCTCATTGTCTTTTCCTAGCTAGGAAGTGAAAGGGGGCAGTGTACAAGACAACGTTGTTGAAGGACTTAATTGAACCTAAGATTTTAGATGACAATAAAGCAAATTGATAAAGGCACAGTGGCTTTATCCTTGGGGAGAGTTTCCTTTTATAGGCAAACATGCAAGGTGTGATAGCTAGCTAGTGTGAAGATATATAAATAAATAAAAATAATTGTTATCACTTGATATTGGCCTTAGTTTGTGGGTCGTGTCGAGTTTATCTTCTCAAAGTCTACTAAAATAGTAATATACTTTACTTCCTCCATTTCATTTTCTTTATTTGAGTGGACACCATTTTTTAAAAATAATAGAAGAATTTTTAAAACTTGTGGTATCAAACATGTTAATTATAATGTCATTTTGTTTTAGCAAATTATTTTTAAATTTAGAAATTAGAAATGTCATTTTGTTTAACAGAAAGGGCGAAGTTGTAGTACACACAACATTAGTTACAATATGTAAGTAATGGGCTTGCCGAAAGCGCGTAATTAATTACTTAAAAAGGTCAGACAATTATGATAAACTCTTTGTTTTCTATTTTCCTCCTTTGGACAAACATAGGTGTGATGAGATTTTACATAACTTGGTCGTTTTTATTTTTATGTTGTTGCATTTATAGTGTAAATGTAGAAGTCGGTTTGTAATGGCTTGACATCTCAGTATATACTCCCTTTGGTCAAATTTACGTGACATTTTTTGCTTATTAAGATTTAGTTTGATTAATCATAGAAGTTAAATTAGATTAGATCGATTCCATATTTATTAGATATTTAAAAATTATTACAAAAGTAACGCATATTGCAATTTTTTTCGCTGAATTTCAAAGTCAAACAACAAAATAATAAAGATTGATCTTGTACTTTAAATTGCATTGAAAATTAGATAATCTTAAAATTATAGGTTTTGGGGAATAACGTATGAGAAAATAATTAATTTAGGAGTATTTAAGACAGTTCACGAGTCTTGAAATAGTAATCTGTATATTTGCCAGAAAATCGTAAGGCGGCAAATGAAGTTACATTTGTGAAATTTAGGTTTGACCAAGCCTCTTTTTCTTTTTGGCTAAGTCCAAGAAATGAAAATAAATGAAGCGAATATATTTAATTTTAACCAAAGAATAATACCTGAATGTTGAAATGCAAGAACTTGAGTAAAATTATAATAAGATGTTTCTATTGCCAGCACTCAACCATAAGATCTTTCGATTGCCAGCACTCAACCGAGATAGAGTGTATTACAAGTGAAAAAATGAGATGTCTTCTTCTCTAATGCAAAGGCTTATTTATAGCAAGAACTTATAGATACTAATATAAAAAGGCTACTCTACTACCTATAAAAAGGCTATTTTGTACAATACTTGAGTAGTGTCACGTTCTTGAGATTTGGCCCTAGACTCGAGGTAGATTTTTATCAAGTTGAAAACTGTTACAAGTTATCCCTCAGCCTGACATGAGCTTCACCCGAGGAGGAGGATTAGTGAAAGGTGCGCAGAGTAGTACCCTAACATGTATTCTCTCTTTACTCGATTGTCATGATGCCACCAATATAGTTCCCTTACCGATACTTGTACTAATGACTATCGCCAGTATATGCAGTGAGATACTTATCCCCGAAATAGGGTTGTGACTGAGCTGATTCTTTTCACGTGTCGAATCCACGAAGGGTGCATCTCTCACGACCATGTTGTTCTCCATACAAATAGTGTCTTACTTTTTGAGTATCCGTGAAATGTGCTCAGAAAGTGAAAGAGTTTTTGCTTTCTTAATGGGAAAAAACATGTTTCAATGCCTTCTGATGTGTGTGAAGTGACCAACATTCCTTGCAGACCACGTGCATCCTTTCGTGTCAAGTCGCCTAACCACATACTGGTTGCTGAGTGAGTGACTCATAGTTGAGTCTCAAAGTTGATGATGACCCACTTGTCTTCTTTTTATAATCCCTTTCCTTCTTCTTCATCATCATTGTGTATAACCTTCATTTCTTCTCAAAATTCTCTCCCACGAATTTTTCTATAGAACTCTCCCAATCTCTATTTTTGAGCCCCCTTCCTTTTCTTTGTTGATATTTTCATCTTCTGTCTTTGCATCTTTGATGGAAAAAATAACCCTTTCCTTTTTGACGATGATGCCCTAATTCCAAAAGCTGACATGTCCAATTTTTTCTGCTACCTTTCCACCCACCACCACTGCGGAGAGGCTTTTTGGGAAAGATAGTCCTTCTGCCTCGAGAAATAAGGGCAAGCGGCCTAACTTGTGTCCTGCTAAAACAAAGGATATAATCCCCAAAAAATTGAAATTTACCAAAAAATGTGCCATAAAATTAGAGCTAGTTGTCACGACCTCGACCATCGAGAGTGGCACCCACCCAACCCCCGGATGAGCGAACCAATAAAGCTCAACTCTTAGTATAGTCTAACAGCTTAAAATCAATGTGCAAAAGTAAACTAGCAGAGACAATATAAATAAATCAACTCTATTAAAATATAACCTGCAGAAAATCTCTCCCTAGAATCTGAAAGTCATCGTACTAAAAATATCTACCAAGCTAGAGTATGGGGATGCAACCCCAAATAAAAAACAGTCTAATTTCGAAACAAGTGGGCTACAACTCAATAAATGGACACCAAGGCAGCTTGGTCGAACAACTCACCCTTGATATCTCGAAATGTTAGGCCTAGAGGTAAGGTCGTGCGTCAACCGCCGGGAGATTTCCTGTACTCACAAAAAGACAAACAAGTGCAGTATTAGTACACAACCACCGTGTACTGGTAGGATCATCAACCAGTTCCAAATAAACAGTGTGTGAATAGCACAGAAGTCAAGTAAAACACAGAAACACACAAGCAAGTCAACAGATATTCCAGACTACAAGTCTCTCCCTAACTTGTCCCCTCATGTAAACAACTTCTACAACCATGATCAATAATTCACAATAACAACAATTATACCGCGATACATATCCCGGACCCACTCTAGATCCCATCTAGGCAACACCTAAGTATCAAATATACAACCCGGTCTACACTAAGATCAAACTCATAGATCAATGTAATAACCCGACCTCTCAAGGACTAAAATGCACAACCACAAATCATATACACAACCCGATCCACTTAGAGAATCATTAATAAAGATGCAACAATACAATAAAGTAAACCCATACCAGGCGTGGTACCCGTACCAGGCGTGGTACCCGTACCAGGCGTGGTACTCGTGTCAACCATTAGTATATCCTGTACCAGGTGTGGTACCCGAGCCAACCATTAGTATATCTTGTACCATGCATGGTACCCGAGCTAAACGTTAGTATATCGCGTACCAGGCGTAGTACTCGAGCCAACTGGAGTATGCAAGGCAAAGCACTGGGACGAATAAATCTCTTATCTAGGAGTTCCTGAAGCTGAGAGTTAAGCTCTCTTAACTCTTCCAAAGCCATTTGATATGGAGGAATGGAAATTGGGTGAGTGATACTAGATTGGAAAGCATGGATGGTACTATCTTGGATGACACTTATCCTTCAAGGCCTTTCACACGTAGTCAAGCTAAAGAGCTCCAAGACCTTCAAGCAATGTTCATGAAAAGGGAAGCATTGGAGAAGCTTGAAGAATCCCAAAGGAAAGCATACAATGTGTGGGTGGTCTATTAAAGTGAGGTGGAAGAGGGAATTCAAGAATTCCCAAAAGAAGGCAACCAAACAAGGCCCTTACTTCATTAAGGGCAAAATTGTAATAGCTAGTGTCTTCTTATTCCCTAGTATAAGTAGTAGCTTTTCTTCATTTGGAAGACTAGTTTTTGCATATTGAAGATTGATACTCTAAAACTTGTAGTTGCTAGTGTAAGGCTTAGTGTAATTCCCTTAAGGAATTAGTGAGTGATTAGGGTGACTCTCTTGATTGTTAGTTTAACTTCTTTACTTAATTAATCGAAGGTCTCCCACTTGTGGATTTCATTTAGGTTTCCTTGATTAGTTGAGTTGAATTAGTATCTAGTTGTTGGAATCAATTGGGAGGTGAGGGTTTTAGCCCCTTGTTGCCCATAATTTCAATTCCGAGTTATTAATTCTCATATCTTTTCCTTCGTTTCTTCTTGTTTGTTGTATTTCCGTTATCATTTGGTATCAGAGCCAGGTTTAGGTTTGTTTCCACAAATCTAAGTCTTGGGAATTTGATATCTTCAAAATCCAAAAAAAAAAAAATCCGAAAATTTTCTTGTTTGATTTCTTGTTTTTGACACTAGATTCTTGTTCCCTAGTGTTTTTTGAGTCTAGATTTCAAATTTCATGCGATTTGGAGTTGTAGAAGTGAAGTTGCCATTAAAGGGTTTTGAGCTTTTGAAGCTTTACAAACTTTGAAAGTGGGTCTATTGATTGAGGAGGAATTGGAGCTTAAAAACCATTGGGGTTTGTTCCTTACGTTAAGGGGAAGCTAATCCTAAAATTTGAGCCAATTCCGAGCTCATTTGAAGGTGTTGGTGTTTAGTGTGTGTTCTTGGTGTTCTAGGTGTTTTTGATATTCATCAAGAACATCTTGAAGAAGAAGAAGCCAAAAGGTACATTTGATCCAATTTTTTTCAAGTCAAAGTGGTCAAAGATGTTTGTTGGGTCCACAAGTGGAATTTAAAAAAAAAAAAAAAAAAAATTCCACGTGGACTGCCACGTCAGCAGCGCGTGTTGCCCAATTTCAGAGAGCAAAAATCTGCAGGTTCTATACTTAGTTTTTTTTAGGGGTCTCAAATTTTGGAACCCCAAAATTTTTCTAAGTGTTGGAACTTTTAAGACTCCAAAATTTTTCTAAGTGTTGGAACTTCAAACTTCTTCTTCTACACTCATTTTTCTTTGATTACTTAACTATTTAACATCTAATTAACATCTTTAATTACTTGTTAACTAGTTTTTAAACATCAAATCATCTCTTTGATTCTCCAAATTAAGCAACAACAAGTAGTTTCTCCTACTTTTGTTACTTAATTCTTGAGTCCGAATTCTTTCGTGCTTCTTCCTTCTTCTTTTCTTGTCTTGTTTTCGTTGATTAATTCCTTGATTCAAGTCCGTTAGAGTCTTTCAAGTCGTCCTTCTTTCAAGAGTCACAAGAATCCACTCCTCCACAAAGGATAGGTGACCTTGAGTTGATTGAGCGGAGCTAGTTCACTATCAATTTTGAGACGACGCCACAGGAGGTGAGTTGAGAGTTACATACGAGGTACGTGAGCCTTTTACTACTAACCTTGCTTGTTGAGTTTTGTAGGTGCCATGTCCCACCACGGTGCAAGTCCAGTTGGGGAGAGCTCGGAGAACCTCATGGAGGTTCTTGCACACCTCTCCAAACAAATGGCGGAAATGAATGGGAAGTTAGGAGGTATGGAGGAAAGGTTGGTACGGGTGGAAAATGAGAATAGAGGGAAGACACTCCAAGTCGAAAATGAGGAGGCAAGGCGAGCATCGGTGCAATCCACCACCATTACTCCGGGGCAAGCTCACCAACTATGTTACCCTCCACAAAATCGAACCCGAAACTTCCAACAACCCACCTTCCAAACAAACAACCCTCCAAACTTCCCAAGGCAACCAACACCACATCCACATCCACATCCACAACCCTATCGCCCTCCACAAGAGAACCGTCCTATTGTGGCAAACCAAGTTTTATACCAAACTCCACTCCGAAATCCATCAAATGCGTCCTTACATGATTCCTACATATCACCTCCACGAAACACCACACAAACACCCTACCCAAACCACCAATTTCAAAATCCTCTCTATGACGACATGAATGAAGTTCACAATAATGATGAGTTTTGGGAGCATGGGGGTAGAGATGACTATGAAGGGCCAAGGGAAGGGGTCCAGCCTCGGGACTTAGGGTGGGACCAAGGAATAGGAGGTCAACGCTATGGGAATAGAGGAGATAGGATGGGAAATAGAGGAGCTAAGTATGGAGAACAGAATGATCAAGATAGGGGATTGAACACGATCAAGGTTACACTTCCAAAGTTCAAGGGAAGTAGTGACCCGGATGAATTTCTTGAATGGAAACTACAAAGTGAACGGATTTTTCTTACTAATAACATCTCGGAATCATTGAAGGCGAAGTATGCCCTCACTCAATTCGAGGGATATGCTTCCACATGGTGGGAATCCAAGAGGAGGGAACGAGAGAGTCGTCATCTCTATGAGTTGCCCACTTGGCAAGAGTTGGTTGGTCTAATGGAGTATAGGTATTTGACTCCGGATTACTACCAAGAAGCTCTCAAGAAGGTGTACATGCTTAGGCAAGGTACCAAGAGTGTTGAAGAATACTATGATGAATTTGAGAACTTGAGAATGAAGTCCAAGCTTGAGGAGCATATGCAATATACGGTGATACGATTCATGGCAAACTTGAGGCCCGATATCTTGAAGCCTTTGAGACTTAAACACTATGAGAATCTTGAAGCGGCTTTCCATGATGCCTCTAAGGTCGAAATGGATTTGAAAGATGAGAAGACATACAAGGCCAAGAATTTTTCACCTTCCTCATGGAGTAAAAACAATGATAAGTGGAAGACCCCAACTCCTCGAGAATCATCTAAAGGTAGTGGTCAAGACACTCATGTCAAGGTTGATTACAAAGCCAAAGGGAATGACAAGCAGAAAGGAGGTAACTTTGAAAAAACCAACTTTCCTCGACCCTCTACCATCCAATGCTTTCGATGTCAAGGGAGGGGACATATTGCTAGTGAGTGTCCTAATAGAAGGACAATTGTTGCTTTTCTTGATGGGTATAAAACCGATGAGGAAGATGAGCATAATGAAAGAAGTGAGGGAGAGGGGGATAAAGGTGAAGGGGAGAGAGTAGCTTCGGGGGATGAGGAAGAAAGGTTGGATGAGAGGGTAAATTTTGCTTGCTTCATGGAAAGGGGGCAACCCCTACTTGATGATAATGAAGAGTTGAAGGTAAATACCAACCTTTCATGTGTTGTGAGGAGAATTATGGGAGCCCTTGCCAAAGAAGAACTTGACCAAAGGGAGAATCTGTTTCATGCTAGGTGCAAGATCCAAGATAAGGTGTGTTCTTTGATTATTGATAGTGGGAGTTGCACTAATGTGGTGAGTAGTTCTTTGGTGGAGCGTATGCATATTCCAACAAGAAGGCATTCCAACCCATACAAGCTACAATGGCTCAATGAGAGTGGAGAGATGAAGGTCCTCAAACAAGCAAGTATTCGATTTAGTGTGGGCAAGTACAATGAGGAGTTGATTTGTGATGTGGTACCCATATTGGCTTGTCATGTATTATTGGGGAGGCCTTGGCAATTTGATAGAGATGTTGTGCACTATGGAAGGACCAACAAGTATGCTTTTGTGATTGACGGTAAGAAATATGTACTTGCACCTCTCACCCCATACCAAGTGAGTGAGGACTATCGGGCTATGAAGGAGCTTCGGGAGAGAATAAGGGTGGAAGAAGCGAAGAGTGAAGGTGAAAGTTCCACCATTGTTCCAAAGAGGGAAGTGACTTGGCTAAAAATAAGAAGAACATGTGTATGATAGCCAAGCCAAACAATTGTCTAAAAGGTGTGGATGAGGAACGCTTTTTAGTGTGCCTTGTCAACACCAATCTTTTATTGCATGCTAACCAAGATACTAGCATTTTGCCTAGTATTGTTTCTTCTCTTTTACAGGACTATGATGAACTATTTCCGGATGAGATGCCCGCGGGACTACCACCCTTGAGGGGAATTGAGCACCAAATTGACTTTGTGCCGGGGTCACAAATTCCCAACCGACCAGCCTATAGGTGTAATCCGGAAGAGACCAAGGAACTACAAAGGCAAGTGGAAGAACTCCTTGAAAAGGGATTGATCAAAGAAAGCCTAAGCCCGTGTGCCGTACCGGTTATCCTTGTTCCCAAAAAGGATGGTACTTGGAGAATGTGCATTGATTGTAGAGCCGTGAACAAGATTACAAATCAAGTATAGGCATCCAATTCCAAGACTTGATGACATGTTGGATGAGCTTTGTGGATCAAGTGTGTTCTCAAAGGTTGATCTTAGGAGTGGGTACCATCAAATTCGAATGAAACCGGGTGATGAATGGAAGACGGCTTTCAAAACAAAATTTGGGTTGTATGAATGGCTTGTGATGCCGTTTGGTTTGACTAATGCTCCAAGCACTTTCATGAGGTTGATGAATCATGTCCTAAAACCCTTCATCAACAAGTTTGTGGTTGTGTACTTTGATGACATACTTGTGTATAGCAAGACAATCGAAGAGCATGTAGGCCATTTGAAACAAGTGTTTGATGTTTTGCTACGAGAAATGTTATTCGCGAATCTCAAGAAGTGTTCTTTTTGTGTTGAAAAGGTAGTGTTCTTGGGCTTTGTGGTTAGTGCAAGTGGTATAGAGGTTGATGAAGAAAAGGTGAAGTCAATCAAGACTTGGCCGACCCCATCCAACGCAACTGAGGTAAGAAGTTTTCATGGGTTGGCGAGCTTTTACCGGCGTTTTGTGAAGGGTTTTAGTTCAATTGCTTCCCCATTAACCGAATTGATCAAGAAAGATGTACCTTTTGTGTGGGGGGAAGAACAAGAGAAGTCCTTTCAAGCATTGAAGTCCATGTTGCGTTCCTCCCCATTACTCCAACTACCTAATTTTGATAAAGCTTTTGAGATAGAGTGTGATGCTTCGGGTGTTGGGATAGGTGGTGTCTTGATGCAAGAGGGAAAACCATTGGCTTACTTTAGTGAAAAACTAAAGGGAGCTACTCTTCGGTACTCAACTTATGACAAGGAATTATATGCACTTGTGAGGGTATTGGCTCATTGGCAACACTACTTGTGGCACAAAGAGTTCGTGATAAGGACCGATCATGAGTCCTTGAAACATCTTAAGGGGCAATCCAAGTTGAACAAGCGACATGCCAAATGGGTTGAATTCATTGAGACCTTTCCATATGTGATCAACTACAAGCAAGGCAAAGAGAATGTAGTAGCGGATGCTCTATCAAGGAGGTTTGTATTGGTCAACACCTTGGCTTCTAAAATGATGGGATTTGAAAGCTTGAAGGGATTCTATTCTATGGATCCCGATTTCAAAGAAACTTTTGATTGTCTTAGTCAAGGGAAGCGGGTTGATAGGTTCCAATTGGTTGATGGATTCTTGTTCAAGAATGGGCGAGTTTGTGTGCCCATGAGTTCATGGAGAGAGTTGTTTGTCAAGGAAGCTCATAGTGGTGGTTTGATGGGGCACTTTGGAGTACCCAAGACACTTGACATCCTTATGGAACAATTTTATTGGCCAAAGATGAAGCATGATGTGGAGCGGATTTGTGGACAATGTCTCGAATGCAAGCAAGCCAAATCCACGACTCGGCCTCAAGGTGATCAATTGGATTCGAGGACGAATCATTTTCAAGAAGGGGAGGATGATACTAGATTGGAAAGCATGGATGGTACTATCTTGGATGACACTTATCCTTCAAGGCCTTTCACACGTAGTCAAGCTAAAGAGCTCCAAGACCTTCAAGCAATGTTCATGAAAAGGGAAGCATTGGAGAAGCTTGAAGAATCCCAAAGGAAAGCATACAATGTGTGGGTGGTCTATTAAAGTGAGGTGGAAGAGGGAATTCAAGAATTCCCAAAAGAAGGCAACCAAACAAGGCCCTTACTTCATTAAGGGCAAAATTGTAATAGCTAGTGTCTTCTTATTTCCTAGTATAAGTAGTAGCTTTTCTTCATTTGGAAGACTAGTTTTTGCATATTGAAGATTGATACTCTAAACTTGTAGTTGCTAGTGTAAGGCTTAGTGTAATTCCCTTAAGGAATTAGTGAGTGATTAGGGTGACTCTCTTGATTGTTAGTTTAACTTCTTTACTTAATTAATCGAAGGTCTCCCACTTGTGGATTTCATTTAGGTTTCCTTCATTAGTTGAGTTGAATTAGTATCTAGTTGTTGGAATCAATTGGGAGGTGAGGGTTTTAGCCCCTTGTTGCCCATAATTTCAATTCCGAGTTATTAATTCTCATATCTTTTCCTTCGTTTCTTCTTGTTTGTTGTATTTCCGTTATCAGTGAGTGTCCGGCTCCAGGTCAATACAAAGGTTGATATCCCTCTCCGGAGGCATACCAGGTAAATCCGCTGGGAACACCTCTCGAAACTCTGAACAACTGAAACTGACTCAATGGATGGGGACTCCACAATCTCATCCTGAAGATGAGCCAAAAAGGCTAAACACTCTCTTCCCACTAGCTTCCTAGCCCGAACGAATGATATTATTTGGCCGGCTTAGACCTGTACACACCTTCTCACTCTAGCCTATCCTTACTCGGAATCTCTAGAGCTATGGTCTTGGTGTTACAATTCCACACAACATGATAAGCGAATAACCATGTCATGCCCAAAACAACATCAAAGTCAACCATATCCACATGAGACCTCCACCACTGCTTGACATCACCCTGCAGCTAAAATGTGATGAACTCAACCCCATGTTGTTGCACAATGCCCAGCTTGTGCAGCCTCTCATAGCAATCCAGTATGAATTCATAAGCATCTTCCCTATCGGTATCCTGAAATGTAGGAGGTTTCAGCTTGAGAAACTTGGTCAGCATCTCGTGTTCACTTCCTGTCATCACTGGGCCTAACATTGACCTGAAGAAATCACCTGTTCCTGAAGCTGCATCTATCCTAGGAGCCGTAGGGTCTGCTGGATGAGTGCCCAGGGACTGAGTTGCAATGCCCAGGGGTATGGCTCCAACACCAACCAACCTACTCAAGAAGTTCCAAACCTGCTAAAATGCTTCGAGCGTCATAGAGGGAAGCCCTGCACCTCCAGCCGGTGCCGCCTCTGCCTCCGCCTGTGCCTCTTCATCCTCCATAACTACTTCCACATCTTCTCCAACCTGCTCTTGAGGTGGGGGAGGGGTTGCCTCTCGCGCTCCTGCAGCAGCTTGAGCCCCACCCCTAGCGGGTGTGGCTCTACCTCGTCCTCTGCCCCTTCCCCTGCCTCTACCACAAACAGACAGACCCACTGCTAGGACCGCTGGTCTTGCTCCATTGTTCCTTGTGTTAACCATCTGTGGACAGAAGAGTGAAAGAGTCAGATACCAATTTGTATCATCAGATACCAATTGGAATCAAGTTATAGCACAATGGAAGAAATAAGAGATAGTTTTTCTAAAGTCCTATAGCCTCTCGAAGAAAAGTACGGGCGTCTACGCACCGTTCTGCAAGACTCTACTAGACCTATTTTGGTACGATGAGATCAACGAACCTAAGGCTCTGATACCATCTTTGTCATGACCCAGACCGTCGTGAGTGGCACCTACCCAACCCACGGATGAGCGAACCAATAGAGCTCAACTCTTAGCATAGTCTAACAGCTTAAAACCAGTGTGCAAAAGCAAACTAGCAGACAACATAAATAAATCAACTCTATTAAAATATAACCTGTGGAAAATCCCTCCTTATAATCTGAAAGTCATCGTACCTAAAACTTCTACCAAGCTAGACTATGAGGATTTAAATCCAAATAAAGAATAGTCTAAGCCAGAAACAAGTGGGCTATAACTCAATAGATGGACACCAAGGCAACTTGGTCGAACAGCTCACCCTTGATATCTCGAAATGTTAGGCCTACAGGTGAGGTCATGCGTCAACCGCTGAAAGATTTCCTGTACTTACAAAAAAACAAGCAAGTGCAGTATCAATACACAACCACCATGTACTGGTAAGATCATCATCCAGTTCCAAATAAACAGTGTGTGAATAGCACAAAAGTCAAGTAAGAGCACAGAAACACGCAAGCAAGTCAACAGATATTCCAGACTATAAGTCTCTCACTAACTTGTCCCCACATGTAAATCACTTCCACAACCGTGATCAACAATTCACAATAACAATAATTATACCGCGATACATATACCAGACGCACCCTGGATCCTATCTAGGCAACACCTAAGTGTCAAACATATAACTCGGTCTACACTAAGACCAAACTCATAGATCAATGTAACAACCAGAACTCTCAAGGACCAAAATGCACAACCACAAACCATATACACAACCCAGTCTACTCAGGGAACCATTAGTAAAGATGCAACAATACAATAAAGTAAACCCGTACCAAGCTTGGTACCCGAGCCAACCGTTAGTATACCCCATACCAGGCGTGGTACCCGAGCCAACCGTTAGTATATCCCGTATCAGGCATGGTACCCGAGCTAACTGTTAGTATATTCGGTACCAGGCGTGGTACCTGAGCCCACCGTTAGTATATCCCATACCAGGAGTGATACCCGAGCCAACCGAATATCACATAAATTCACAGTCACTAATAATGAACAATCAACACTTGTAAACCAACAATCAAAACACCTAGTTTATTTCACCAGACTGAAAACATGATTTTTGGACATTCTTAAACCATTCCCTAAGCAATGCAAACCATACAATTACTTAAACACGAGTACACAAAAACACAATGCATACATGAATCAATAACCATCACCTACCTCGAATAATCAAGCTCTACAGTGCCTGAGCTTTTCCTTTTTCAGGATCCCTTGCTTGTTCTTGGACTAGAAACAACACATAAACACTATAGCTAATTAACTAGCCTAAATTGCCCAGATTATACAAAAATTCCTAATCCCTAGGCCAAACCATGATCACTCCAACCCTTCCCGGGGTTTCTAGCAATTAATTCACCTAAGATTATCATTTATGCTGATACATTCAGGGAATTAAAGCTTGGTGATCAGTACCCATTAACTATGAACAACACCCAAGAACTCTAGCACCCTAGGATCCCCCTTTTCCCCCAGATTCTGTAATCCTAGGTTATCCCAAACCTTTCCCCAAGCCCACCCCTAGCAATTCTATAGTGTAGAAAAGATATCACGGAGTTTGGAGAGTAGAATCCTTACCTTTAGAATAAAAAATGGTGAAAAACTGGTAGAAATCACCCAAAATCACCCCCTTCTTCTCCCAAAATGAGTTACAGAAAAACTGACTATTTTGGGGAAGTTTCTGCATTAAATCCCATCACGCTCTTCTATAGCAGTCCGCTCTGCTATAGCGGTTTCGCCGTAGCAGAGTCGTCCGTTATGACGGAGACTGATCGACGTTGACTTCTGCTGTAGCGGTATTTTCTCCGCTACGGTTGAGGTCGCTATGGCAGAGTGACAGGACAGAAAGTCATAAAATCTCTAAAACTGATCCATTTTACAACACTGTTATTTTTTTGATATCTCGGAACAACCCCTTCACGTTAACCTCAATTTCGGGAGTTCTACTTACCCGAATTCGATTCCGAAAAATCCTCCAGACTCCTTTATGTATTAGCTAAAAAGAAAACTAGCTCAAATCAATACATCTGACATAATCCTTAACCGGATTTCCCTAGACCATACCTCACTCCAAAATTGGCCGAGACTAGCCTAGCCCAAAATTTCAAACTCCCAAACCTGGAGTTTTCTAACTCTAAAAATTGGCACGAATGATTTAACCATAACGATGAACCTGGTCATTATAATAGATACTAATTTACCCATCGTTCATCCCCGAATGATCAAACTCGAAAATATAAAAAGTAAAGAGCAAAAAGTGTAGTACCTGTATCCTCAAACAGGTGAGGGTACTTGTCCCGTATGTCCTTCTTAATTTTCCAAGTGGAATCCTCAACCGGACGATGCTTCTATTGAACCTTTACCATGTTGATCACTTTTATCCTCAGTTTTCAGACATCCCGATCAAGAATCAAAATCGATTCGTCTTCATAGCGAAGATCCTTATCAAATAACACCTCATCCCACTTGATGATGTAGTCCCCATCCTCATGGTATCGCTTTAGCATGGATACATGAAACACTGGATGGACACCCGACAGACTGCGCGGTAGCACCAATCTGTAAGCGATAGGCCCTACGATCTCAAGAACTTTAAACGATTCGATGAGCCGGGGGCTGAGCTTGACCCTCTTACCAAAATGCATAACTCCCTTCATTGGTGACACGTTCAACAATACCTGTTCACCAACCTAAAATTCTATGTCCCAGACCTTGCGATCTGCATATTCCTTCTGCCTACTTTGAGAAGCTAGTAACTTGGTCTGAATGCCTCTTACCTTTTCTTGCGCTTCCCTTACCAAGTCCATGCCCAAAGGGTTTACATCACCTTCCTCAAACTGCCTGATGGGTGACCTACAACGCCTCCCATACAAAGCCTCGAACGGTGCTATGTCAATACTGGAGTGGTAGCTATTGTTGTATGAGAACTCACACAATGGTGGAAAATGGTCCCAATGACCCCCGAAGTCAATCACATATGCTCTCAGCATGTCTTCCAGTACCTGAATCGTCCTCTTCGACTGACCATTGGTCTGAGGATGGAAGGTTGTAGTAAAGGTGAGTTGAGTGCCCAACTCCTCATGCAACTTACCCCAAAACTTGGAGGTAAACTGCGTACCCTTGTATGAAATGATTGACAGTGGCACCCCATGCAATCTCACAATTTTCTTCACGTAGATCTTAGCCAATTGTTGTGAATTGTAATCCACCCTAACTGGAATGAAGTGAGCTGACTTGGTCAGCCTGTCAACAATGACCCAAATACAGTCATACTTCCCCAAAGTCTTGGAGAGACCCACCACAAAATCTATGGCTATTCTCTCCCACTTCCACTCTGGAATGAGCATTCTCTAAAGTAGTCCTGCAGGTCCTTGGTGCTCATACTTTACCTACTGGCAATTCTGACACCTGGACATAAAGTTCGTTGTCCCTTTTTATCCCTGAACACCAATAAAGTTGCCTTAAGTTTATGTACATCTTGGTTACACCCGGATGAATTAAATACCGCGAATAATGAGCCTCTGCCAATACCTTTTGAATCATATCATCAACTCGAGGAACACAAATCCTTTCTCTAAAATTTAACACACTGCTCGAATTCAATGTGGCATCCCCGGACTCTCCGAATATTGCCTTGCTCCTAAGCCTGCTCAACTGTGAATGCTGAAATTATTTGGCCTTTATCTCTTATATGAATATGGATTTGACCTCAATACTGGCTAAAACCCCACCTTGTTCTGAAATACCCAAGTGCGTGAACTTGGACTCCAATGCCTGAATTTCCTTTGCTAGTGGTCGTTTGGGCACTCCCAAACAAGCCAAACTGCCTATGCTAACTGTTTTTTGGCTCAATGCGTCTGCCACCACATTAGCCTTACCCGGATGGTACTGAATAGTCACATCATAGTCCTTCAATAACTCCATCCACCTTCTCTACCTCAGATTCAAGTCCTTCTGAGTGAAAACATGCTGCAGGCTACGATGATTAGTGAATACCTCACACTTAACACCATAGAGGTAGCGTCTCCAAATCTTGAGTGCAAATACCACCGCTGCCAACTCCAAATCGTGAGTCAGATAGTTTCACTCATGAACCTTCAACTGCCTAGAAGCATAGGCTATCACATTCCTATCCTGCATCAATACAACACCCAAACCAGAATGTGAAGCATCACAATAAACAGTAAAGTCCTTACCTTCAATCGGCAAAGACAAAATAGGAGCCGTGGTCAGAAGTGTCTTGAGCGTTTGGAAGCTCTCCTCGTACTTATTGGACCACACAAATGGTACCACTTTCTGAGTTATCCTTGTCAAGTAAGTAGTAATAGATGAGAAATCCTTGACAAATCTCCGGTAATAACCTGCGAGCCCAACAAAACTCCTCACCTCAGTCACAGAGCTAGGCCGGGCCTAACTCTTGACTGCCTCAATCTTCTGGGGATCTACCATCACCCCCTTTTCTGACACTACATGCCCCAAGAATGCGATTGGAGTCAACCAAAATTCACACTTGGAGAACTTCGCATAAAGCTTTTGATGTCTCAAAATGTCCAACACTATACAGAGATGTTTATCATGCTCCTCCCTACTCTGGGAGTAGATCAAAATATCATCAATGAAAATGATAACGAACGAATCCAAGTACGATTTAAACACCCCATTCATCAGACTCATGAATGCCACTAGTGCATTGGTCAAACCAAACGACATCATTAAGAACTCATAATGTCCATACCGAATCCGAAAAATAGTCTTAGGAATATCCTTGGGCCTAATTTTTAACTGATGATACCCTGACCTTAAGTCAATTTTTGAAAACACTGACGCACCCTGTAACTGGTTAAATAAATCATCAATAAGGGGTAGAGGGTACTGTATTCCGGATGGTAACCTTGTTCAACTGCCTGTAATCTATGCACATCCGCATACTGCCATCCTTCTTTTTCACGAATAAGACTAGAGCACCCCAATGCGAAGCACCAGGACGAATAAATCCCTTATCTAGGAGTTCCTGAAGCTGAGACTTAATCTCTCTTAACTCTACTCGAGTCCAATTCTTTTAGATACTTTATCTAAGAAACTTTACCCATCTAGAACATAGATGGGGTATATCTTGCCAAACTGGATAAAGCTATTATTCTAATCTAGACTCTAAAAGAATATGTATGTTGATTCATATCAATCACTTATAAATTAGTTCTAGTGAAGAGAAACCTATTCGATGTGAAGAAATGGAAATTGGCCGAGTGCCCAGCTCCAGGTCAATACAAAAATCGATATCCCTATCCGGAGGCATACCAGGCAAATCCGCTGGGAACACCTTTCGAAACTCTGAAGCAACTGGAACTGACTCAATGGATGGGGACTCCACAATATCATCCCAGAGATGAGCCAAAAGGCTAAATACCCTCTTCCCACTAGTTTTCTAGCCCGAACGAATGATATTATTTTGGCCGGCTTAGACCTGTACACACCTTCCCACTCTTGCCTTTCCTTACCCGGAATCTCTAGAGCCACGGTCTTGGTGTTACAATTCAACACAATAAGATAATATAATAACCAGGTTATGCCTAAAATAACATCAAAGTCAACCATATCCAGAATTACTAAGTCTACCCAAGTATGCAACCTCATAAATACAACCGAACAATTACGATAAATATGAGTCACAATCATTGACTCTCCTACCGGGGTAGAAATATGGATGGGGGAATCAAGAATATCAAAAATCAGGTCCAGACCCAACACAAAGCTCACAGACACATAAGAATATGTGGAACCTAGGTCGAATAGTATCGAAACCATTTTATCACAAACAAGAATGGTACCTGTGATCACCGTATCTGATGACTCATCCTCGGTCCTTCCTGGAAATGCATAACATTGAGCCCGATCATCAATTTGGGCAACTTCCCTGGCCGTCTGCACTGCACCCCTGCCCGTGCCGCTGTTTCCTCTTTCTCCCTGACCTCCCAGAAAGTTACCTCGCCCACCCTGTGGACGACCTCTAGCATGACCACCTCTACCTGCCGGGACCACAGCCTTAGACTGCTGCTGAACCTGATTACCAGTTTGCCTGTGAGGGAATTCCTTCTTAAAGTGGCTCAGATCACAACAATGGAAACAACCACGATCAAGTGTAGGACTGCTAGCAGATGTGTAGGAAGCTCCCTGACCCCTAGGAGCATAAAACCACTGATTAGTTCCCGATCGACTATCTGTATTAGCTGGCAGAGCCGACTGAATAGGATGGGCTGAGTATACCTGTTGATTCTGGCCTCTGGAGTACGAACCACTATAATTTCCCTCATTCTGGGGCTTCTTGGCTAACACTTTAGCCTGCCTCGCTTACCTGACTCCCTTAAGTTTATTTATATAATCTTCCATGTCATTGAAGCCTTTCCCTGAAGAAGTCATATGCACAGACAATACCTGAAGCTCAGTATTTAAACCCTTGACAAACAATCGAACTCGCTCCTCCTTGGAACCCAACAACTGTGTAGAAAAACGAGACAAGGCATGAAATTTTGCCTCATAGGCAGAGACTGACATACTACCTTGCTCCAAATTCAAGAATTTATCCTTTTTCTGGTCCCTCAAAAGTATGGGGTACGTACTTCACTAGGAAAAGAGCGTGAAACTGCTCCCAAGTCAGTAGGGGCAAAACAGACGACCGACACTCAATTTGAGACCTCCACCATTGCTTGGCATCACCCTGCAGCTGAAATGTGATGAACTTAACCCCATGCTGTTGCACAATGCCCATCTTGTGAAGCCTCTCATAGCAATTCAGTATGAATTCATAAGCATCTTCCCTATTGGTACCTTGAAACGTAGAAGGTTTCAGCTTGAGAAACTTGGTCAGCATCTCGTGTTCACTTCCTGTCATCACTGGGCCTAACATTGGCCTGAAGAAATCACCTGTTCCTGAAGCTGCATCTATCCTAGGAGCCGTAGGGTCTGCTAGCTGAGTGCCCAGGGCCTGAGTTGCAATGCCCACGGGTATGGCTCCAGCACCAACCAACCTACTCAAGAAGTTCCAAACCTGCTGAAATGCTTCGGGCGTCATAGAGGGAAAGCCTGTACCTCCAGCCGGTACCGCCTCTGTCTCCGCCTGTGCCTCTTCATCCTCCACAACTACTTTCACATCTTCGCTAACATGTTCTTGAAGTGGGGGAGGGGTTGCCTCTCGCGCTCCTGCAGCAGCTTGAGCCCCACCCCTGGTGGGTGTGGCTCTACCTCGTCCTCTACTCCTTCCCCTGCCTCTACCATAGACAGACAGGCCCAATGCTGGGACCGCTGGTCTCACTCCATCGTTCCTTGTGTTAACCATCTGCGGACAGAAGAGTGAAAGAGTCAGATACGAATTTGTATCATCAGATACCAATTGGAATCAAGTTATAGCACGATGGAAGAAAGAAGAGATAGTTTTTCTAAAGTCCTATACCCTCTCGAAGAAAAGCACGGACGTCTACGCACCGTTCTGCAAGACTCTACTAGACCTGTTTTGGTACGATGAGATCAACGAACCTAAGGCTCTGATACCATCTTTGTCATGACCTGAACCGTCGTGAGTGGCACCCACCCAGCCCCCGGATGAGCGAACCAATAGAGCTCAACTTAGCATAGTCTAACAGCTTAAAACCAATGTGCAAAAGTAAACTAGCAGACAACATAAATTAATCAACTCTATTAAAATATAACCTGCAAAAAATCCTTCCCTATAATCTGAAAGTTATCGTACCAAAAACATCTACCAAGCTAGAGTACGGAGATGCAACCCCAAATAAAGAATAGTCTAAGCCAAAAATAAGTGGGCTACAACTCAATAGATGGACACCAAGGCAGCTTGGTCGAACAACTCACTCTTGATATCTCAAAATGTCAGGCCTACAGGTGAGGTCGTGCGTCAACCGCCGAAAGATTTCCTGTACTCACAAAAAGATAAGCAAGTGCAGTATCAGTACACAACCACCGTGTACTGGTAGGATTATCAGCCAGTTCCAAATAAATAGTGTGTGAATAGCACAGAAGTCAAGTAAGAGCACAGAAAAACGCAAGCAATTAAACAGATATTCTAGACTACAAGTCTCTCCCTAACTTGTACCCACATGTAAACCACTTCCACAACTGTGATCAACAATTCACAATAATAATAATTATACCACGATACATATCCCGGACCCACCCTGGATCCCCTATAGGCAAAACCTAAGTGTCAAACATACAACCCGGTCTACAATAAGACCAAACTCATAGATCAATGTAACAACACGACCTCTCAAGGACCAAAATGCACAACCACAAATCATATACACAACCCGGTCCACTTAGGGAACCATTAGTAAAGATGCAATAATACAATAAAGTAAACCCGTACCAGGCGTGGTACCCAAGCCAACCGTTAGTATATCCTGTAGCAGGTGTGGTACCCAAGCCAACCGTTAGTATATCCTATACCAGGGACCCGAGCCAACTGTTAGTATATCCCATACCAGGCGTGGTACCCGAGCTAACCGTTAGTATATCCCATACCAGGCGTGGTACCCGAGCCAATCGAATGTCACATAAATTCACAGTCACAAATAATGAACAATCAACACTTGTAAACCTACAAGCAAAACACCTAGTTCATTTCACCAGACTGAAAACATGATTTTTGGACATTCTTAAACCATTCCCTAAGCAATGCAAACCATATAATTACTTAGACATGAGTACACAAACACACAATGCATACAAGAATCAATAACCATCACCTACCTCGAATAATCAAGCTCTACAATGCCAGAGCTTTCCCTTTTTCAGGATCACTTGCTTGTTCTTGGTCTAGAAACAACACATAAATACTATAGTTAATTAACTAGCCTAAATTGCCCAGATTATACAAAAATCCTAATCCCCAGGCCAAACCATGATCATTACAACTCTTTCCGGGATTTCCCACTATTAATTCACCTAAGATTATCATTTATGCCGATACATTCAGGGAATTAAAGTTTGGTGATCAGTACCCATTAGCTATAAACAACACCCAAGAACTCTAGCATCCTAGGATCCCCCTTTTCCCCCGGATTCTACAATTCTAGGTTATCCCAAACCTTTACCCAAGACAACCCCTAGCAATTCTATAGCATATAAAAGATATCACGGAGTTTGGGGAATATAATCCTTACCCTAAGGATGAAAAACAGTGAAAAACTGGTAGAAATCACCCAAAATCGCCCTTTTCTTCTCCCAAAATGAGTTGCAGAAAAACTGACTGTTTTGTGGAAGTTTTTGCATTAAATCCTGTCACGCTCCGCTATAGCAGTCCACTTTGATATAGAGGTACCGCCGTAGCAGAGTCATCCGCTATGGCTGTGGCTGACCGACGTTGACTTCCGCTGTAGCGGTATTTTCTCCGCTACGGCGTAGGTTGCTATGGTGGAGTGTCAACCTCTATGGAGGTTGACACGATAAAGAAAGTCATAAAATCTTTAAAACTAGTTCATTTTACAACACACTTATTTTCTCGACGTCCCGAAATAACCCATTTACGTCAACCTCGATTCCGGGAGTTCTACTTACCCGAATTTGATTCTGAAAAATCCCCCGGACTCCTTTATGTCTTAGCTAAAAGGAAAACTAGCTCAAATCAAGACATCTGACCCCATACTTACCCAGATTGTGCTAGACCATACCTCACCCTAAAATCGACCGAGACTATTCTAGTCCAGAATTTCAAACTCCCAAACCCAGAGTTTTCTAACTCTTAAAATTGGCACAAATGGTTTACCCGTAACGACGGACCCGGTCGTTACACATGTGGAGGAGTAACCATATCTCATCGGTCCTAAATTCTTACCAACAATTTTGGAGAACTGCAAGGACAAAGGAATTCGAGCTGAGGCCCCAGCTTAGCACGATTAATAGATTTCATGTTTACGACCTGAGTCTTTATTTGTATACACGTACCCATTCACCATTGGGTTGGAACCTCACATGCACATAATTATTTCTTGATTTCTGCCTGCAATATGAGTTATCACTTCTATAAGTGGTACCGGTTATTTGGAGGGTGATCCTTTACACTCGAGCATCTTATCTGTCTCTATAGGCTAAAGATGTTCAGGGGTGACATATATTCTCTAGCTAGTCGGGGATATAAGAACATTCTTGCAAACACCAACGACAACCAAGATCGGTGATGATTAAACCGATTCATCATGGTGCTCACTTCCAACCTCATACTCCGTCACACCTCCCATTCTCGGAGACTTGGAATAGGCCCCGTAGGTATTGCTTCTTCCTTGATAATTCCCTTCATTTTATTTATTTCACCAATTCTAACTTGCTTTCCTTGCATCTAAGCCTTGATCTCTGACAATTGTTCCAGCTTAAAAGACTGGATTCAAGAATGGTGGAACCTACTCCAACCTGAAAGTTAGTGATAAAGATTACAGGGTGGAGGACATAAAGCCACGGTAGGTCTTTCCAGAGATAAAGTCCCCACTATCCTTAGGTGGAAATTATGACCTTGGCATGTATGTGCATGGCCTTTTAGCTCGGCCGGTGCACCTTGCTAGTTATTTGTCGGGCTCATAAGGCCCAACGACCATCAGCACATGCATTCGATGCCGCTTGAAGGCCTTCTGACCGAGTCGATGAACATTTCTGCCAAGGTATTACTCCCTCAATTTCAAAAAGAATGACCTATTTTGACTTAACATGGAGTTTAAGAAAATAAAGAAGACTTTTGAATCTTGTGATCTTAAATTAAAGATATGTCAAATGTACCAAAATGCCCTTTAGTCTTGTGGTCTTAAACATGACATGTGGAAAGTGGAAATTAAAAGGTTGCTAAAAAAGGAAAGGGTCATTCTTTTTAAACAGACTAAAAAGTAAAGTAGGTCATTCTTTTTAAAATGGAGGGAGTATTTTTTTTGGTAGTTTTCTTCACGACTTCGAACATCCTAACATCTTTCTCATCTTTTTCGTGATTTTTGCCTTTTCTTGCTCTGTAGGCCCATGTAATTGATTCGGCAATTCTTGAGAGGTATTATGCTAAAAAGGCGAGTGAAATCCAAGATCTAAGTGCGTTGAGGTCAAGGTTGATGACCTAGAGTTAGAGCTAGCTTAGATAGTGAAGGAAAAAGAAAAGTCGGTCAAAAGATCAACCGACTTATGAAATGATGGCCTTACAAATGCACCAGGCCCTCAAAGTCAAGGCCAAGCTCACCTTCTCAGTAGCCAACATATGTGAACTTATCGCCAAAAATCAAACTCTGGAGATAATGGGCAAGTGACAGGAAAAACAGCAGGCCTCTCTCCAGAAAGAGTTGAACCAGCTTAGACAGGACCCAATTGGTGAAGGAAAAAGAGGAGGGCCTGGAGGCTAGGCTTAAGGCTTTTGCTACCTGAGAGGTAGAACTTCAGATCCAACTCGATGCTTCATGGTATCAGCAAGAGGCACTACTAAAAATAATGTAAAAATTGATGAAGAAAAAATTGACGGACAAAGTCGGTCCAAAAAATCGAGTGAAAATCGACCTAGTTCGTCAATTTTTTTTAAAGTTTTAATAGAAATCCGACAGGCTTAAATAAAATCGATAGACAATCGTTAGTTTTTTTCCACACAAAATGCGCAAAAATTATTTTAAAAAAATTTTAGAAAGAAAATCGATGCAATCCCTCAATTTTTTAAATTATTTTACAAAAGCCAAGAGACTCCGTCGGTTTTTGAAGTGCAAAATTACAATTGAGGAGTATATATAAAAATGATGAAAATATTTCATCGCCAAAGAGTATGTGTGATTGAGTGATAGAATTGTCCAAAGTCATAGAAAATACTTTGGTTTGATTCTAAGTAGCTATATTTTTTAATATTTTTGAAAAAGTGACCCTGTCCATCGATTTTTGTCGGTTTTAAAAAACCGACGGACAAGATCGGTTGTCCCTTTATTTTAACCAACTCTGCCCATTGGTTTCACAATTCCATCGGGTGTGAGTGTGTCAATTTGGCATCGATTTTGCCCAAAAATTTGACCCTATCCGTCAGAATCGACCCTCGATTTTAACATGTTTTTAATAGTGAGGACCTTCTATGGAGAATGTTGGGGTCATGGCAAAGGCCAAGTTCGATTCTAAGGCCGAGCTCCATAATAGTACAAATCAAGTGAGTGCCCGGAGGAAAGCGGAGGCCCTCGAGGATACTCAAAAGAAGGACTACGACATCTAGAAAGAGCTCAAGGCAGTCCGAGTTCTAGAGGTTGCTGCTTTATCTTCCTTGAAATATTACGATGATAATCTGAGCTCCTTAGTTGGTGCTTCCGATTTGGATTAGTCAGACGGGGATGACGATGAGGTGGCGTGTCTCTCCCCTTCTTCGATTTTGAATGTTTTGCCTTATCTTCCAGCTGCCTCGATCGTGCCAACTGATCAGGTTATTCTGCATGTTCTGTCCAGGGTTCAACTGACTGCCCCAACTCCCGAGCCTTCTTAATTAGGATTTGATTAGCCATGGGGCCCTTTGTATTTTTCTCTTTTTCTCCATCATGTGTTGTTGGGCCGCTTCTTACTTCGGGATGTAAACAAAATTTCAATCTCTCCAAATTTCTTCCTTATGCTTTTTAACGTGGAGCTTATTTACACTACAACACAACGTATTTATAACTACAAAATTTAAGCTACAAATTTAAAAATCGTAGCTATTACTTAGTAAAAGCCACAAAAAATTAAATTTGTAGCTATTTACAAATTCATAAAATTTCTTAGCCACGAAAATTAAATTGGCAAAACTATTTTTTTATTTTTGCTATAATTACTAGCAACCGTGACAATAATTGCCTAAATAGCTACAACTTTATTGCTACAATAAATTTTTATAGCTAATCGTAAGTTTCTGCCACGCGATAAAAGTTATTGTAGCAATTGTAACTTTTTTAGCCACAATAAATCATTTAAAATAAAATATGTAGCTAAGTAATTTTTTTTGCTTCAAGTTATAAAAAATCGTGGCAATAGTTAAATGATATAGCTACATTTTTTTTGCTATAGTAAAATTTTATAGCTAATCATAAGTTTCTGCCACGCGATAAAAGTTATTGTAGCAATTGTAACTTTTTTAGCCACAATAAATTATTTAAAATAAAATATGTAGCTAAGTAAATTTTTTTGTTTCAAGTTATAAAAAATCGTGGCAATAGTTAAATGATATAGCTACGTTTTTTTGCTATAATAAAATTTTATAGCAAATCATAAGTTTTTGCCATGCAATAAAAGTTATTATAGCAATAGTAATTCTTTTGCCACAATAATTTATTTAAAATAAAATATGTAGTTAAATAATTTTTTTTGCTACAAGTTATAAAAGATTGTGTCAATAGTTAAATGATATAGCTACATTTTTTTTGCTGTAACAAAATTTCATAGCTAATTATTAATTTTTGCCATGAGTTAAAACTTATTGTAGTAATTGTAATGTCACAATAAAATATCTGAAATAAAATATTACAAAATTATTACATAGTTAAATAATATAGCCATAGATATTTTACTAATAGCGTAGCTAATTATTAATTTTTGTCATGTGCTAGAACTTATTATAATAATAGTGACCTTTTAGCCACGAAAAAGGATATTTAAAATAAAATAATATAATTAAATAAATATTTTTGCTTTAAATACTAAAACATCATGCATAGCGATAGTTGGCTAAATGATAGCTATCAATATTTGTCATGATAAATAATTTAGTCAAAAAATTAATACTTTAATAAATTTTATAGCTAACAATTATTTTTTACCATGAACTGAAATTTATTGTAATAATACTATTCTAGTATAATTAGAGGTGAAGAAAGCAATTTTGATATTTTAACTTTTTTATTTTGAACTTTTTGTTATTGAAAGTTTTATTTTATTTTTGATTTTTTTTATTTTAAACTAGAAATTGTAAATCATATAATTCATATAATTTTTATATTTTAAAATCAAATTAAAAAAATTGTAATTCAAAATTTATATCTCTATTCAAATTCAAAAAACAAAATCTTGTGGAAGTATGATTTCACTATAATGGGTCACTTTAATTTGAATTTGAATTCACGTTGTTGATATAAAAATAAATTAAATTGACATTTTTAAAAATTTCTATCGTAAAATATTTTTTCAAACTTGAAATTTTATGGCGATGACACTTGCTACCACAATAGTATTTTACTTTTCCTATTATATATAGATAAATTAGATAATTTTTTTTAGTATTGACAATCTTAATTTATTTTTGAATTTTCTATTTAAATTTGACATATTAATTCATACAGTTCATTTTAAATTCATATGATTTTTATATTCTCAATTCAAATTACAAAACTTGCAATTTAACATTTATATCCTTGTTTAAAATCAAATTAAAATAATCAAATATCGTAAAAGTATGATTTCACCCTACTAGAGCACTTTAATATGTAGTTGAATTCATGTTATTATTATAAAAAAAATGGTGGAATTGACTTTTTTTTTTGAAAATTCTATCTTTAAAATAATTTTCAAACTTGATTTTTTTGATAATTGACACTTGTCACCAAAATATTATTTTGCTTCTCTGTTTTTACATAGATAGATTAGATAGTTTTTCTAATATTGATAATTTTATTTTATTTTAAAATATTCTATTCTAAACATAACATTCTAATACATATAAATCATTTTAAATTTATATAATACGATAAAAACATACTCAGTGTAGTCCCACAAAGTGAGGTATGAAGAGAGTAGAGTGTACACAGATCTTACTCTAACCTTAGAAGTAAAAAAAATATATTTTAAATTAATATAATTTTTATATTTTCAATTCAAACTAAAAATAGTAATTCAAAATTAAGAATAATCATAAATTTAACTAAACACTATAAATTAATAATTTATTAAAATAAGAGAGTAGATAACAAAACAAACAATATCATAGAAGGTCAAAAGCGTTGAAAAGGAGCATTTTAGAATATATATTATTTCATATAAATAATTGAAAATTTCCATTAATTAAAATAAAGTATGTATTTATTATTATTAATTTTCATTAGACTTTGTTATATTTGTTTTTTGGGGTATAATTGTAACATTCGTTAGTTATTACATAATAATAGAATTGATATTAAAAAAAGCAAAAAATATATACATATAATAATAAATAAAGAAAACACAAAGGCCAATTGCCCAAAAAAATAATAATCTCAAACTTACTTCTCTCACAGCCACTCTATCCTTCCCCATATCCAAATTCCAAACCCCAAAATCTCCCCCTAAAAATTAAAAATTACAAAAAATTAAAATTTCCCCCCAAAATTTTAAAACTCAATTAAATAACCTATCCCCCTTCCCTCTTAATTAATAAACACCCATATCCCTTTCCCCTCTCTCCTCTCCCCATTCCCCTTCATCCCTCGCCTTTTCTTATTTCAATTTCTATATAATTTGATATAAATTTTTTATGTGATATTTTGCTAATTAACTTTTTTTTTTTTGTAGGTCTTACAACATATGATTCTTCAAGTAGATAATGAAATAAGTTTTTACAATATAAGTGTTGTATTGCATTGTATATATTTTTTTTATTAATGTAAAGTTAATTTTTTGTTTGTGTGAGTTTTAAAATATTGATATTGAAATTTGATATTTCTCACTTGTAATATTACACTGAATATATTATTATTGTTGTACTAAAATTTGAGATTTATATTTATAGATTTAAAAAGTATATAAAGTTTACAGGTTTGTTTACTTCTTTGATTGCTTTGCACTTTTTCTTGTTTTTATATGTTAAAATTTTTAGTTAAAGAATTATCTAAGGCATATATATTTTTCTCTTGAAATTCTTTACATACACACACTTACATATATAATTAGTTGATTTTGATTTTCTTGGTGCTAATGTACTTTATCATTATTGATAGGCATATTAATAAAAAAAGAGCATATAATGGCAAACTAGGCCAGATGTTGATCAAGTTAAGGTGCAACGAAAGATCGTGAAAGGAGAGATAGAGGAAGACTATGCTGTTTTGGACTCAAAAAAGATGATGTCTTAAAAAAATTGTATATTGTGACTATTTTCAAAATTGTAAAATGCAATCAAATGTAACTTGACAATTGATTTGGAATCTCAAAAATAAATTTGTTGCTACATTATGTAACTTTTCTGATGAACAAAGTTAGTGAAAAATCTCTACTTTGTAATAATGATATTGTTGAAATTTATTTTGGATTTTCTTTTAGTTACATTATAGGAATTCTTGTGATTAATAATGCTTATGGAGTATTGTCCAATTTATAGCAATGAATTTTTGTAGTTTAGTCACAATCTATATATCACTAAAAATATGACTATATATTTTCACTTTTTACACCAAATTAATTTTTTTTAGCTATAATCTATGTTTTTCGTGGCAGAAAGAATGAATTTTAGCTATATACAACATTGTTTGTGGCAAATACTTTAGTTTATAGCTATAGATTTTTTAACTCGTAGCTAAATACAAGAATTATAATCATGAGACTAAAATATAAAATAGCCACAATTTTTTTATTTTCATAGCAAACAAATTAAATCTTTTGCCACAATAAAACATATTGTGTCTACAATATACAAATTGTTATAGATTGTATTTGTCATGGCAAAATAGTGAATTATCTGCTATAAGTATATATTTTGTAGCAAGAATTTTTTTACTATCATAACTACAATACATTATTTTATGTAGCTGTAAGTATTAATCTTTAGCTACAAGTCATGTAAAGTCTGTGGCTAACTTTTAGTTACGCTACATCTTGCTATGAAAAGAAAATTTATGGCTAAAGTATTTAGCCACAAAAATTTTCATATTTAGCTACGACATATTTTATAACTATATATGCATTATGTCATAGTGTTATGTGAAAGATTTTTTTTAATTTTTTTTTTTTTAGAAAGGGAAAAGTAGAACTGGAAAATTTGGTTGTAAGCGACCTTTTGCAGTCCAAAAGCCCTGGGACTGAGTATTAATCACTTACCAGTGAATACTTTTTTATGTTTCTATCTTCTTTAGGAAGTATGTTATCTTCGGGGCTTCTGGAAAATTTTTCTCGGAGCTAATTTTGCAGTCCCACCAGCATATTACTAGATACGTGTACTTTTTTCCTTTTAGGATTTTTTTCATAATAAGATTTTTTTTTGGTAAGTAATATTTTATTTACCAAAGTAGCAGACAAAACAGAACAACAGACTTGGACAAACTGCCCCAAGCCTTGCTACCACAACCTGATCAAATCTTTACCCCTAGCTATGATTAACTCTCTCGATTAGGGATATACATTAAGTGCTTGCAATCTACCAACTAGTCTAGGTTGATGGGATCCTCGTCTGTAAACATCCTAAATGATTTGTCGAACAATACTCTCTGCCCAGTGGCGGAGCCAGGATTTTTGTCAAGGGTGTTCATATTTTTAAGACAATGGGTGGGTGAGAAAAGAAAGAAAATACTTTGCTAATTAGGTGATAATAAATACTTCTTCCTAGTAATGAACTGTGTTATTCTCGTATGACTCTTGATATGTTATCAATCAATTTGTACTAAAAGAACCAAAAAAAAATCTCTTCATCTTTTGTGGCAATAAATACTAAAAAAAAATTAATTAGCAATTGCCTCATCTACAGTTGTCAATAATATTGTGAACCATATTGAAGAAGAAGAATGCTTACTAAGTGAAGTTGGTTGGTTGAGGCAGAGAAACCACAATTTCCACTCAATCTATCAACATAATCAATAGCTGAAAATTCCAAAAATCACCCTTCTTCCTGTTCATATCAACTCAATCAACTATCCAAAAAAGATCTCAAAACAAAAACTTATAAAATATTAGTGAATAAACTAAAGAAGGTGAAGTAGGACAAATATGTTTAATGGTAATTTCATAGAAACATAGAATATATTCACTGGTAATTACAATTGCACTCGACGACACTTCATCCCTTGAAATGTTTTTATAATACACTCATTAGAAACATCTTTAAATACTCTTTTCTCTACATAAGGCACTATGCAACCATCTAAGAATTCATCGTCCATTCGATTTCGCAAGTCATTCTTGATAAACTTCATTGCCGAGAAAGCCCTTTCAACTGTTGCAGTGGCAACGGGTAGAAGCAAAGCAAACTTCACTAGAAGAAATACAAGAGAATAGTTTAAATGCTTCTTTGTCTCAACTAACTTTCTTGAAAGTTCCCGAAGTTCACCTAAATTGGAGAACCTTTTATCATTATCACGAACATCCATAATGTAATTAACAAGTTGATTCTCAAGATTCCTCAAGTTGAATCCATCAAAGTCATCAGGATATAATTCAGCCATTTTCACTATCTTATTTATGTTAAAACTAGAAAATGAATCAATTGGATTCAAGCAAGCTATTCCATTGAGCAAATCACTTGTCACTTCATTGAAACGATCATTAAGTTCTTGTAGATGTCAATCAATAATTTTATAGAACACATTCACACGATAATGGTGCAAAGTAGTATAATCAACTACTTTACGTCGTGATCTCCCAGAGTTAGCATATGGAGCATCATAATTGGGTAATGATATGTTATGCTTGATACAAAACGCATCTACCTTTTCCTTGAGTGAATCCCATCCAATATGTTTTTTTAAAAGAGGATCCCATTCATTATCTCTTAAAGCTTGCAACCTTTTCTTTGCCACCTTTACAAGAATCATGGCATTTGCAATATCCTGCTCCTTTTTCTGTAATGACACATTAAGATCATATGTGATTCCTAAAACATCAGTCATCAAATGCAACAAGAAAATAGTGTCAAATGTTTGACAACTTCTGAGAAATCCCGATGCACTAGCTCTTTCTTCCGAAGTACTTGCATTTTCAACAAGAGTATCAAGTACATCAACAATAGAGGCAAAGCTACTAATAAAGTTTTCAAATGACTTGTAGTGAGATCCCCAACGAGTATCACCTGCTTTAATAAGACCAAGTTCTTGATTCAAGCCTCTACCCGTTTCTAGTTCACCCATATCCAATGCCTCTTGGAGTTTTTTTTTTTGAGATTCTCGAAATTCATCCACACGCTTAAAAGAAGCTCCCAACACATTCAAAATATTTGAAATTAATAATACAAGTTCTCCCACTTGAACACACTTTTTAGAAACCGCGACAAGAGTGAGTTGAAGTTGATGAGCAAAACAATGAACAGAATGAGCCGATCTACTTTCTTGTCTAATCAACGTTTTAAAATCACCTAGTTCACCTTGCATATTGCTTGCCCCATCATAACATTGCCCACGTACATAAGATAAAGTCAAAGAATGGTGATCAAGTACATTCACAATTGCTTTCTTTAAAGACAAAGCACTAGTATCTTTAACATGAACAAGTCCAATAAATGCCTCCATCACAAATCCCTTTTTGTCAACATATCGTAAGCAAATAGCCATTTGTTCTTTGCGTGACACATCTCTAGATTCATCAACCAATAGAGCAAAGTAGTCACCATTTAGATCCTCTATTATAGCCTTAATTGTTTCAATCTTGCACGCAGTCACAATGTCTTTCTGGATATCATGAGAAGTCATTTTATTTTTTGTTGGAGCTTTTCCTAACACATAAGGTTTAATTTCATCACATCTAGCCGCATACCATGAAAGAACTTCAAGAAAATTACCCTTGTTCAATGACGATTCACTCTCATCATGACCACGAAGTGCCAAACCTTGATTCAAAAGAAGTCTTACTACATCGATTGAAGCATTTAAGCGAACCCAATATTCATGCTTACTTTTATCATTCAACTTGTAAAATGCAGTCTGAATGGATTGTTCTTCTCGCATTAGATATTCACACTTTCTTTTGGATTGATTATGAACGCTATTCGGTGGACCAATATGTGTAGCAAAGCTATCCTTTCTATGCCAATTCTTAAACCCTTTAGTCGAAAACGCATCTCCACCACCTTGATGAATGCTTCCACCTTGAAATAAATAACAAGGCAAACAATAAGCTGCATCTGCACTTATACTATATTCCAACTAATCAGGATATTCATCAAACCATGCCGAAACAAAACAACGTGGGGTTCCAAAAAAATCAATTTGAGGGAACTGATGAGTCCGAGGTTGGCAAGGACGCTTTAGAATGTATTCCCTCCTTACCTCATCACGAATGTTTGGAAGATAACTCAAAATTGGAGGTCTCTCAGCCGGATCACTCTTTAGATCATTTACATCAAATTCTTGTCTCGGGGAAGAGTGAAATGGTATTTCTATTTGGTCGACATTTTCATCTCGGCGTAGTTGATTTTGATTTTGATTTTGATTTTGAGATGCCGTACTTATTTTTGGTACTTTACGATAATATTTTTCCAAGCTCATTGAAACCCCAATCTGAAATAACAGTCAAAGCACATCACACTTATTAAAAATCAGACATACAATACAAAAGTCAAGAATTTTTGAAATTAAGTTATCTTTTATCAATTTTGTGAACAAGTGATCATTAATTATTTACTAAGAGAAACTAAACTATGAAATTACTCTGTCAAAGCAAAAAAAATGCACAAAAGTAATTTAAAAAAAAAAAAAATAAACTAAAAAAATTAAAGAATACCTTTTCTGCTCTTCACAAATCACACTGCAATGGTTATTGCGGAATAAATATAAAAATGCCTCCGAACTTGTTAATTGCAGTGGCAATAATGATGTAGAGTACAAAAAAGGGGGCTTGAGTTTAACTAAACTTAGAAGGAGAAGCAAAGAAGGGTCAAGGGTAAAGGGTAAAGGGTTTCTTACAGAAGGGAGAAAACAAAAGAGTAAAAAGAATTAGAAGTTTAGAATTGAAGGGTAATTGGGACTTGGGTAAAAGGTTTTATTTTAATTGATTTTTATCATTTTTTAATATAAAAGGACAAAAGAAAACTTTTGATTTTTCTAACTAATACAAAGTGAACTTTTCGTTTTTTGCATTAAAGTGAAGCTGACTTTTTCTTTTTCTTTCTAACATCCAACAGAACCTTTTCAAATTCCCTTCAAGTGGAAAAATATTTTTGTAAAAACACGGGATGCTGGGCTCGAACCCACGCACTGATGCCCACACATTGCAAGCAAAATTTGCAGACCCTTAGCCTCTGAGCTATTATTCTTTTCTGTATCAAGGTTGTTCAACAATTAGTATATATCCCAAAAAATAAAATTTAACCTATATATCCGGAAAAAGTTTCCGACGAAGGGTGTTCATCTGACCACCCTTGGGTGGCTGTAGCTCCGCCCCTGTCTCCGCCGTCCCCTGTTTGTGTTGAAAAAGTCTAGTATTTCACTCCAGCCATTTAGTATAAACAACACCTGCCAATGTCATGCGATATACTTAGGCTCTGCTATTCCTGCCTTTTATGTCATCTAAAGCCCACTGGATTTCCTCATTCCATTGCATACTACCTCGATGAATCCCTTGCCACTGTAATAGCTTCGACCATACCGTGCTTGCAAAGGTGCAATGAAAGAACAAATGATCTATGTCTTCATCAACCTCTTGGCATAAAGAGCATTGCACCGAATGTGTTAAGCCCCACTTAGCTAGTCTGTCCTTAGTCGCAAGCCTTCTATTCAGTGCAATATACATGATGAACATCCATTTAGTACTTCATAATTTGTCCATACTAGTTTCCTCCATGGTACTGGCTCCGAATATCCCCTCATCTTTTTATACATATCCTTGATAGAGTAGTGCTCCATATTCATCAGTTCTTGCTCACTATAGCCAGCTGCTTGTATGTGCTTAGTAGTCTTCAAGATCCTCTGAATCAGCCATGATGCTTGATTATTTTGTATTTCCAAATTCCATTCTTTCCATAATAAATGTGTACCCACACCACCCATAACTTGTCCTTTTTCTTGCATAAATTCCACAGTAACTTCTCCAGTGCAGCTTTATCCCAAGTATACATCAAGGAAGTTCAGGCCTCCTCTAGACTTTGGATTGCACAACTTGTCCCAAGCTATTAGTGCCTTCTTAGATGCGTCAACACTTCCAGTCCACAAGAATTTCCTACAAATAGCCTCAATGGCCTGTATGATCTTTTTAGGCAGTGCAAAAATCTGTGACCAAAAAAGTTGGATAGCAAACATAACACTTTGGACCAGTTGTGCCCTTCCAGCATAAGACAAAAACCGAGTGGTCCAGCTTGTGACCCTTCCCAGCATCTTATCTATTAGGGGTTTACATTGAACAACTGACATTCTCTTTGTACTTAAATGGACCTCGAGATACCTGATAGGAAGAACTCCTTTAACAAATTGTATCTCCTGTAATATTTGATCTTGAGTGGTCTGCGTCACTCCTCCAAAGTACACATTACTTTTCTCAACATTTGCCACTAATCCTGATGCCTCAGAAAACATCATGAAGCATTTATATAGGCTTCAGACAGATTTTACATCACCCCTACAAAATAACAATAAGTCGTCAGCAAAATTTAACTGTATAATTCTCTGCTCTTTACACCTGGGATGATAGTAAAAGTGAGGATTTGTATGTAGTGTTTTCAGAATTCTTGTGAGATAATCCATAGCTAGCACAAACAAAAAAGGTGACAGAGGAACACCCTGTTGAACACCTCTCTTGGCACAGAATTGTACAGTAGTCATCCCATTGACCTTAATTGAGTAAGTAACAGTGGTAACACACTGCATAATCCATTTAACATGGAAATTTTTGTTCATACAAAACTTGTTCCAAGAAGCATCACTCCAAAGAACCATAAGCTTTCTTCATATCTACCTTAACCATACATCTTGTGGAAATACCTTTCCTGCCATAACCCTTAACTAGTTCATGGCTCATGATTATGTTATCATTTATAGCCCGTCCTAGTACAAAAGTTGATTGATTAGGATCTACTATTGAGTTCATTACCCTCTGCAGTCTAGTAATGAGCACTTTAGAGATGATTTTGTATAATGTTGTGCAACAAGAGATAGGCCTAAATTCTCCCACTCTAGTAGGGTGCTCCACTTTGGGAATTAGAGTCACTTCAGTACAATTGATGGGCCTGTACATGCATCCTGTTTCATAGTAAGGTTTTAACTAGACACATTATCTATTATATATAATGAACATTCAAGGCGGAGTGTTATAAATACATCATATTGTAAATATTCATACACAATTTTCTGAATAAACTTGCAATCAAGTAGACAACTTGTAAGTAGCTCAAACAGACAGCAAATAACTTTCTCAAAAGCCTTGCAGGAGCAATTCCTCAGGCTTACAATCAAGTTGGACTTTGAAATTTGTAGACGGTCATTAAACAATACATCAAAGAGTTGAACATATTAATTACTAATTTATTACCACAATTTGCTTGTTCAATAATATCAATACAAATTAACTTACATGAAGTTAACTAATTTGGTACCACCACACAAATTTTTAAAGGATAAAGACAATAAATAAAAGAGATACATGTTGTACTCTTTTGAGACAACATTATGATAAAATCATATAGGTTTTTTCTAGACTTAGTTTTTGACACGACAATTCTTCCTGATTTGTCCAGCATCTCCAGTAAGAACTCCAATGGCTCCCATTTTCTGCATGGATCTTGCAAACTGAAAAAAGAACGCCTTATTGTTTTGCAATTTCTTAACGGCAATTAGTGAGTCTGTGTCAGTGAGAAGGGCTGCATCAGATTGGAACAACCCTTTGTTCTCATTCATAAGGATTTTGAAATAATTGCTATCAAATGAGGTTGAGTTCAAAGGGTCCATTTCCACAGTAGTGACTGGATTGGCTGGACTAGGACACAATTTCTTCAAAGTTTCAGCATAAGTAGCATTGAGAGATGGATCTATGTCACCTTTGCCAGTGAAATTGAGTCTCCTTGAAAAAGCTCCACAATGAGCAACACCAATTGTGTGAGCACCTACATGCATGAATGGACGAAGTATATATATATATATTACTCATGAATTTAACTTGTATACGCTGACAGACATTGTACATAAATACATTTTGTTTTAATGGCTTATTGTTCTTTGTAAGACAAATATAATTTTTTACCTGATAATGCAACGAGATCATCGACATTTAGGCCTTTCTTTGTAAAGATTTGCTGAAGGGTTGCAAAATCTGAGAATGGTGAAGGTAAGTTTCCGTTCACTTCACTAGCATGGGAAATATTCCCATCTTTTCTTCCGGTCTCCACATCCCACATTGAGGTTTTAAGCTGCATGCAAAGAGTTATTTTTGATATTGTCAACGTATAAATTAATTTGTTGAATCTTTTAAATACGTGACTCGTATTACTTACAGGGAAAGAAACAGCATCACGAGCAGCTAAAGCTAAAATATCAGCACAGGAAACAATGCCGGGGCATTTTGCCTCAACTTGTCGCTTGATATCATCAATTACATCGAAACCACCCAAAGAGAGATTTGGCCTGGCCTCCTTCTCTGAATCATCTGTTCCCACTTTATCCAGCAGTATGGATGCATCACATCCCTACAATTTTGCATAATGCCAGGAGATTAGTTAACGTAATGCAGTGCGTTCTATAACAGGTTAACATACAATAATAATATAAATATTTTTTCTACATTATCAGTGTATATAACTTAAATCCTACTTTGAAAATCACATGTGCATGGTAGTAACTCTAATTGGTACGTACCCTAACGAAACAATCATGGTAGTGGACTCGAAGCAATTTAGCACCCAAGGTAACGTCATTTTTAGCTTTGCTCCAAGTGATATCTCTAATAAGTTGTTCAGCATTTGGACAACGAGTGCTCCTATAGAAGTTCTTGCGGGGCACATTACCTGCACCCCCAGCAACTCCATGAAGAACAAGACACAGAAAAACAAGACAACTTAGTACTAATTGACTTCTCATTTTCTTTCCTAGCTAGGAGTTAAGTGAAGGACTTAAACTTAAGAATAATTAAGATGATGAAAAGGAAATTGATTAAGGCACAATGGCTTTATCCTTGAGGAGAGTTTCCTTTTATAGGCAAACATGCAAGGTGTGATAGCTAGCTAGTGTGAAGATATATAAATAAATAAAAATAATTGTTATCACTTGATATTGGCCTTAGTTTGTGGGTCATGTCGAGTTTATCTTCTCAAAAGTCTCCTAAAATAAACACTAGTACTTCAAATTTTTTAATAATATTTTTGGTCATGATCAAAGGAACTATTTTATAGTATATGGATGACAAAAAAGTCTATGACAAGCTGGTTGGGTTTGTGTTCTTCAAAGAATGAGCTTTAAAGATAAGGTGTGAATTGAAAAATGTGAGTGTAATGTGAATTGAGAAATATGGAGGAACCAAGTGAAAGAAAAAATGAAAGGAAAGTCATTTCTCTCCTCATTGATAGAATAGAGGAAAAGTTTTGTGCTTATATTAAGAAACACTTCCTCTAGCTCTTAAAGGGTTAAGAAGAGAGTGCTCTCTCGCGCTGTCGCTCGCTCGGCTTGACTTCGGCTTCGGCAAATGATGTTGATTGATTGATTTTAAAATTCGCGAAATAATTTTCAACAAAAATTCGGAAAGGAATTGTTCCTTCGAAACAGACACCAAACCTGTTCCGAACAGGTTTTTTCCGAACAGGCACCATACATATTCAGAAAAGGTGTTTTTAGCATCATTTTAACCCAAATTTTTGGCTATATAAATATAGAGAATTACCTCATTTTTCAATAACGAAAATCTGAATCCTATAGATATTTTCTTACAAATAAAAATCTTAGTGTACTTGGTACACCATATGATCAGCACGTTGAGCTTAGCATACATTTCAATTTTTTGTGAACTTATTTAACTAGGCAAAACGTAATTTTTAAAACTTGTAATGTTAAACAGATAACATTTGTATGACTATAAAATTTATTATTAAAGATAAACTTAAAAGCTTAAGTAAATGGAATCGAGGGCTAATTAATCACTTGGTGAACTCCCTGTCTTTCATGATTGAGGTAGAAGATTTAAACCCCGTTAGTTATAGAAAATACAAACATGTATTTCTCTCTTGGTTCTTTAGTATTGTAATATGGTGAAAATCGTTTACACTTTTGAACTTTGCTTTATAAATCAAATACCCCCTCAACTTTGAACAATAATAATTCTCCCCCCTTTATCCTATGCAATGTCTATTTTACCCTTAATATTTTTAATTTTTTATTTATGTAATATCTTTTTATATTATAATATATATTTATTTTTCTTAACCTAGGTATTTACCATTTTTAGTTAAATTCATTAACATTATTAATAAAATAAACCTTTTACAAATTAGTCACAAATCTAATGTTATTTTTTTATGATTGGTATTTTTATATTACATGCGTAAATTCTAAAAAGTCTTTCCAAAAAAGGTATGGCCAAACACAATTCCAACTCTAACTCCAAATATTTCAAATAAAGTGAATTTTTTTTTTATTTTCAAGGCCAAACACCCACTAGTGTTTTCACTTTTTCAAATACAACTTCAAGTTGTATTTGAAATTTTTATGGCCAAATAACATTTTTTGAATAAAGTGAAATAATTTTTCAAAAAATAGTAAAAAATTCTTATGGCCAAACGGGCATGTATGTATATATGTAATTATGTATATAGATGCATGTTTTAATTCTCTCTATATTATTCTCTAATGTCTATACAGATAAACGAGTTTTGGATGTCAATAATGAAATATTTTTTAAATTATAATTTAAAATTTATAAACAACAACTATTTAATTTATTATATATATATATATATATATATATATATATATATATACACCCCTCTATTTTTAATTATTTTTGCATTACATGCATTGAAATATATTTATAAAGTTATAATTACATGTTATGTTTACTTGTATAATTAGATATTAGAGTTTTAATTATTATTAATATTTTTTTTTATTTTGCTCATTTATTTTATTATGAAACGACATTAACTTATATACTAAATTAGTATTTCTCACTTTTATTTTTTTAATCTAAAAAAGAATATATTTTTTTTTTATAAAAGATATGTTATATAGATTTTAAAAAATAAAAATTGTGATTACAAAGAAGTTTTTTTTAAAAAAAACCATAAAGGTTGATAATACAAGGACAAAATAGGTATTTTGAAAAATCAATTAAAATAACGGAAAAAATAATGATTATTGTTCAAAATTGAGGAAAAGGATAATTGATTTTTAAAGGAAAGTTTGGGGCGTAAATAATTTTCACCCATTGTAATAAGGTAATGGAGTTGCAGAATATTGAACAACGTGCTAACCATCCAGACAATGATTTCCCAAAAATAATGGCTAAACCATAATTAACTTAAAAAGTCAACTGAAAGTGATATTTTTCTTGATATAATACCAAAATGCCCCTATATATGTATAACTTTTTTCTTCTTTTTTCGTTTCATCCTATGGACATATACGGACTATGAAATATACTCCATATTACTAGTAATTTGTTTATCTTTGTTTGACTTGCCTAAATCAGATAGAACCTTCACCAATGAGCTAGTATAGAAGATAAATTTATTTATTAGAGAATGAAATGGTCGTTATCGTTTTGTATGTATACTTTCTACAACTAGCAAAGCACATATTGCCAAAATCTTCTCTGAATTTCAAAGTCAAAGAAGAAGTAATCAACATTGATCTAGTAGTTTTAAATAGATTATCTTATCATACGTTTTGTGGGGATAATGTAGGAGTATTTAAGGGAGTTCACGAGTCTTGAAATAGTGAGCGGTAGGCAAGTTAAAAAGTTGATTTTTTTTTTTTTTTTTTGTAATCTACTATTCTCTATACTTTAAAATCACCATTCTTAATGGTTCACGAGAAAGTTAGCTTTTCATTTCTTTTTATTAAAACACAAAATTAATCTTAAATTACGCATATGCAATATGCATTATATATGGTAGATCCAACTGTAGCACGGTTGGCATGCAATGCGTATTCAAACTCTACACAATCAAAATTCAACAGAATTTGACTTTCAACTCTCATATAGTACTACTTTATTCCCCCTCCCCCTCCCCCTCCCTCATCCCCAAGAAAAAACAAACAGAATATTATATCTTTGGTTTATACATGCACTAAACTACAAACGCGATTCAGTGTCATCCCAAATAAAAAACCCACCGAAGTAGCTAGCTAGCTCAAATGTCTGGTCCTCTATGATGTGATGATCATAATTACAAAGCAGTTATAGATATATTTTATGTATTTCTAAGACAAATTATTTGACTTTCGTTATACGATATGGAGATCCTAATAAGTATACAAATATAGAGGGCTTAGAAGTGATGAATCGTCCAATCGTTTTGAGTATTAGAACCCTTTTTTACCTGAATGACACTTTTGTAGGTTTTAAAAATGTAAGATTGTAACAACCCTCATAGTGATTTTTGAATTTTTTTGTGTTTTGATCATTTTACCTCTCTCGTAGTTGTATTGTGGTACTTGGTCTGCGGGAGTGGGTGGCACGGTTCCTGAGATGTTTGGTTGGATTCTCGGTGAGTTTTTCATTTTGGAAAATTTTGAAGTTGTTATGATTGACTTTGGTCAATATTTGGAGATTTAGACGTCGTATGAGAATTTCAATAGTTTAGCTAGCTCCGAAATACCATTTTTGGCTAGTAGCACTGTTGATATGGGTCTCGATGCGTACAAATGTGTTTTGGGTAGTTGGAAGTTTTGGCCGAGAGTTGACTTCGGTCGACATTCATTAATAACGACATCCGTTGGCTAATCCGATAACTTCATTGAGTCCAGAATGTCTATTTTAGTCTAGAAGCATAGTTGATTTGTGTTCAAGGGGTTTTGAACGAATCTCGAGGGTCCATTCAGGAGATTTTTGCTCATGTTTTAGCTGCTAGTGCAACCCACCATCCTTCCTCGCGTTTGCGAGGAACCTGTCGCGATCGTAGAGAAGGAATTCCTTCAGCATCGCGATCGTAGTGGGTGGATCGCGATCGCGAAAGAGGCTTTTGAGAGGTCAGGGTCGGGTTCAAAATTGTTTATCGCGATCGGATCATCGCGAACGCAATAGACCCGGGTCAGGCAATGTCTCAATGGCGAGGTAGTGGCTACAATCGTGATGAACAAAATCATTGGGACAGATTTAAATATTCTTTTTCGAACTTCAATCCCCCCCCCAACCCCCCACCCCCATAACTCATTTTTGGAGCTTTGAAACTCAATTTGGGGAAGATTAGAAAGGGATTTCGAGATTTCATCATCGGGTAAGTTTTTTATATTATTTTTACACATTTTTCAATGACTATTTCATGATTTAACCTTCAAATTTTGATTTTCAACTTAGAATTTTAGGGTTTTCCTGGTAAAGTTAATGAATGGTATTTTGATGATTGCAAGCTCGATTTTAACTCTATTTTTCATGAAATTTCATATTTGAGCTCATTAAGCTTTGGGTAAATTAATTTTTCATTAAAATTCCAGGTTTTCCCTTGTGGGCCTATGGTTGACTTTTGGGTTGACTTTTTACACCCGGATTAGAACCTTAGCAATATGATATCGTTGGATTCGTATTTACACGTAGAGCTTGTTATTGATAGATTGTTTGTCTATTCGTAAAGGAAATGCTCAGGTGTGATTAAGTAGAGTCTTGTTGTTCAGCTTCGAGGTAGGTTATGATTTAACTTTCTTCAGATTTTTCTTGGGTGAGAACTCGATCAGAAAGAAGCAGATGCAAATGCTATCAGTGGTTCTTCCCTCCTATCCCATCTATCTATAAGAGTTGCTTGATTCGCCCCCATCTTTAATAGGACTGGACTAAGTTCGGGCAGATCTCCGTCCCATTTCACGGATGTAGTGTAAAGCATGCTATGGGTTGAGTGATTTAATAATTACCATATTGATTTTTAGATTTTGTGCATTTTGATCATTTTACCCCTCTCCGTAGTTATATTATGGTGTTTGTGATCTGCGAGAGTGAGTGATACAGTTCCTGAGATGTTGGTTGGATTCAATATGAGTTTTTCATTTTAAAAGGTTTTGAAGTTGATATGGTTGACTTTGGTCAACATTTGAAGATTTAGATGTCATATGAGAATTTTGTCAGTTTTGCTAGCTTCAAAATACCATTTTAGGCTACTAGCACTGTTTGTTTGGATCCTGAGGCATTCGAATGCACTGTAAATAGTTGGTTGGAGAGTTGAAAGTTTTGGCCTAGAGTTGACTTCAGTCAATATTCGTTGTTAACGACTACTGTTGGCGAATTCGATGATTTCATTGAGTCAAAAATATCGATTATAGTCTAGTATCGTAGTTAATTTGTGTTCAAGGGGTTTCAAAAAAAACACGAAGGTCCATTCGAAAGATTTTTGCTCCTGTTTCAGCTGTTGGTGTAGCCTACCATCCTTCTTCGCGTTTGCGAAGACCTTGTCGCGATCGCAGAGAAGAAATTCCTTCAGTATAGCGATCGTAGTGGGTCGATCGCGATGGCGGTGGATGGATCGCAATCACGAAGAAGGCTTTCGATGGGTCCAGATCGGGTTTGAAATCGTTCATCACAAACACAATCTGGTTATTTTTGGGAAAAATGGTTTATTATTTTGACTATTTGAAAATTTATTTTGAGAACTAAGTCAAAGTTTCAAAATATTTTCAATTAAAAGCAAGAGCTACCACTTAGTTTTTTAAAAGGAAAACCAAGAAAAACTTATAAAATTTTAAAGTCTAAAACAGATAAAGATTTAGAAAAATTCAAGATTTTGGGTAAGGGTTCAAATTAATATTCTTGGAAGGGTGTTAAGTCACCAAGAGTATACGCTAACTCGCAGTTGTTCGGACTTGTTTAAAACTGACTTATTTTGACTAGCTTTTTAAAAGATCTTGTTGTTGATTAACCTTTGAGAAAAACATCTTGTTTTTAATTAACTTGAGAAAATGATATCTTTTTTTAAAACATGAAAGATCTAATTTGGTAAAAGAAGGATTGATTTTTAGAAGTGTTGCATATAAAGAGTAGGTAAAAAAGACATACTAGCTTTTTCGATAACTTAAAGCATAATTGCTTTACCGTTTTACGTGAGGAAAATAGTAAATGATTTGGAGAAGATGTAAAGAAGAAACGTTCTTATCCTTTGGGGATAACTCAACTAAGCTAAAAAAATTAGTTCAAGTTACACAAGATAATAGAATTTACACAAATAAAAGAGAGAGAAAATAGATAATTAAGCTTTTTAGCTTAACTAAAATCTGTCCTAGTCTAAATTAGGCTTTAAAACCCGCTGCTGCAATTGTTTGGATTTTTATCCAAATCTTTCCATGTTTAGTCCATTTGGACTACTTGCTGCTTAAATGGACTTGTATCCATTTTTTTAAATTTTGCCCATGTGGGCTGCTGCTGCTCATTTATGTGAGTTTTGGCCTATTTTTTTACTTTTCTTTACCCTGTATATTTGACACTTGAGAGGATCTTAACTTGATGAGCTTATCAATTTCGGCCTGATGAGAATGCAAGATGGGAACGTTTGAGTCCCCAAATGGACTTGGATGAATTATTCATGCATACAAAGAAGATAATGAGGATTAGGATCTATCCATATTATTCAATTAAACTAAGCATTATGAGTCAACTGAAACAAGATAGTCAGGAATGCAATATTCGTTGAATCAATATCATACCGCGCTGAACAAGACTAACTGAGGTTTGTAAAAGAAAACTTTTAAACTCTTAACACACATGGCATATTAAACTTAGACTATCATGAACGATGCAAGGGTGGAAACACATTTTTTCATAACCAACTATTGCACTCTTAGCTTATATCAAAATAATTTTAAGAGAATCACGCCAGCCACAAATATAAAATCACAACTTAACTCACCTAGACTCGATACTATTGTCCAAATATCAAATATCATGCATTGCCTAAAAGGAAAGGATGAAAACAGTAGCAACCTTCCTCATTTACGAGTTTAAAGGGGAAAAGAAATGAACAATCAGTGAGTCAAACAAGACCATGAAACGAAGTTTACAACTTGTACTAAATTTAAATAAATACGTTTCTAGTCAAGTCATCCAGTAAATTAAAGAGTAACCAAAGATGATTGTGGTGTGTTCAAACGCTTACGCTTTTGAGAGCTATATCAAATAAATCAAAAGAATGGCTTTGGCTAGATTAAGACATGAGGAATACTTGATGCTATTAAGAATACTTACTGGACTTATGATGATTCATGATAGAATAACAGTGCTTACATACCTAACAGGTTCATGATTATTGCAAAGAAGAGATACATTAAATCATGCTTGAAATCAAACCTCATGGTGCTTTGTCAAATGCACTTTCCAGAAGAAAAAAACATAAGCTTAACTAGATCTTGAAACATGTTGGCATGTTGCTTATACAATAGATATAAAGGAAACAGTTGGTTAATTTCAATGAGAGCAACTAATCATCACTTACAATTTCATCATGCTACATCATAGAAAAACTGAAGCTAAGATGCTAAAACAAGAATACCAAATAATCATGAGACGCGTTTAACAAATTCACACAACATTGATATTTTAACAAAATTCCATGATTTGTTTTGTAATCACAAAAGGAGAACTTCAGTCAAGTATAAAGTGATGAAAGTCAGTCTAACCTCTTCCTTTAAGGTGAAGATAACATCTTAAAACTTGCAGACTACTAAAACATACTCAAATATGCTCAAACACGATGAGCTAAGGCAGAATAAAGCAAAAATCATGCTCACACATTTCGATATAGTCATGACGAACCCAAGTAAAACCATACGACTTGATTCACGAGATTTTTAACACACTAAGGCATCAAAGAAGTACTCTAACAATTGTGTTTCTATAGATTTCTAGTTGTTTTTAACAACAAAACAGAGGAAGTCTAGATTCCAACTATACAATGCGGCACATATTATGTCAAACGCTCCCAGGGAAGCAACTATTAAGATGGGGACAAGTGGAGAAAGAAGGGAAAACAAAACAAAATAAATGAAAAGAAAGAAACCCTGGAAATTTAATATTTTGACAACTTCAAACAAATAAATTCTAAGCTTTTATTCATGAATTCATCATATCAAGTAAATCAAGCAAAAATCAGCCTAAAACCAATATAGAAATTTCTATTAGCGTAACCTTACATCAAGCTCAAAGGAAATAGAAAAGTAAAGAGGAGAGGTGTTTATCTTCTTTGGAGCAGCGAAAAAGAACAAACGAGCTTTCTTCGGAAAATCTCCACACACCGTCGGAGTTCAAACCAAAATTCATTGAAATCAATGAAAACTTTGTGAATGTTTTTCTTTCTAAAACTTTGGTTACGTGAGATTAGTGGAATGCTCTACCAAAAATCTGTAAAGAGCTTGAAACAAGTTACTTACATTACGATCTTTCTTATCTTAAGATATTTCGAGTTGGATGAAAAGAGCGCTCCTAAATGAATCCTTTATCTTTTATACGATATACCGGAATCATCCCTTTTCTCTCCTATAAATCTTCTTTGCAAGAGCTTTTGTAAGCCCCCCAAAAACATACTTCGAATTAGCCCAAGGAGGCCAATCGCTGCATAAACACAATACAATGTCTCACTCTTAGAAGTGGCCCTTGAGATAATAACTTGAAAGCTTTCTTCTTTCTATCTTTCAGAGTGATAATTCATTATATAACCGCACCTTTCTTCCCTTACTTTTTGAATTCAGCTCTCTTTTCTATCTTTCGTTCTCGTTCTCGAAGGTTGACTTACTTGCATCTGGGGACCGGCTTCGCCTAAGGACGTTTCCAATACCGATAGCAGTTCCCGCTGAAGCAATTATAGCAGCTCATGCACCCATTGATTATGCACCTTCTAACATCTCGACTTGAGAATTCTCCTCACGCTTTTTCCATCATGATTTTCTCTTCAAGAACACTCGCCTCGTCAATTCTTCCCCTCATTATTTTTATCTTGGACATTGAGATGTTCATGCAAAGCATAGGCATCACAAGTGGTACACTGAACACCAACCCAATCGTGAAAAATTCTTGCAACTACAAAAACTAAAACAACCCCCGTGAACAGACGCTTTGTCAATTCATTTTTTATATAACTTCAATTCCATAATTAAGAAAAAGGGTGAAAAGGGCGGTCTAGTTCAATCGGTAAATCCATCTCAGGAGTAAGTTCCTCCGTTGTAGCCACTTCTGTACCTGTATCGGCTTGAGCAGCCAAAATATTGATACTGGGAGATTGGGGATCGACTGAAACACTCAAAGATATTTGGGGATTCGACGATAAAGATCGGACAATGATCTCACTTTCCTCCTCATATTCGGAAAGATTTATGTTCATTCGCTCTGCGGTCGAGGCCAAGATGATGGATATTCCAAGAAAGATCAAAGAAGATGAATGAAGGTTTATACCTACCCCTAACTGGCACTATGAATCCAATCCCATCTACATAGATGTTCCTAGCCACGAGATGAGGGGGTTCTCTCTTACTGTTAAGTCGTCTTCAACTCTTCTTTCTTTACTCCTTTTCGCATCGGGGCTGATAATTGGATAGAATCTCCTTAAATAAAGAAAGGGGGCATATAAATTGGGTTTTTGGCTCGCCTCTTCTAAAGGCAGGGGTGAGGACTCCATTGCTGCATTAAGTAAGGAGTTGGAGGAAATCAAGGCAAAGGGCCTTTCTCGCTTGTTTAGTAAAGTCAAGTTTTTGGCCTTATCAGGTTACGATGACGTCTAGTTGACTGTTGATTTAGAGATAGAGGTGATGATGGAAGAGTATCGGGAGTGGTATATTCCCAGAGCCTTGAGATCTTTCTTTTGCTATTCTCCGGCCAGATCTATGTGTGAACCAGGAGCTTTCCATTGAAGCTGCGACCTTGTCAACCTCATCGTCGACTTTTAAATTAAAGCTTCGTACGAAGGGGTCTAAAAAGGTTTTCCAGGTTGGTTCCCAAGATATTCCACTGCAGTTCATCTTGGACCAGATCTAGAACTGTTCTCAATAGTACAATTGGGTCCGTCATTATGGGTAATCCTTTCGTGCCCAGTTTTAGAGTTAAAAAACTCCAGGTTTGGGAGTTTGAAATTTTGGGCTAGGCTTGCCTCGGCCAGATTTGGAGCGAGCTATAGTCTAGGTAAATCCAGACAAGGATTGAGTTATATGTCTTGATTTGAGCTAGTTTTCCATGTGTCTAAGACATAAAGGAGTTCGAAGGACTTTTTGGAATCTAAATTGGGTAGGTAGAACTCCCGGAATTGAGGTTGCTGTGAAAGGGTTATTTCGAATCATCACGGGAACCAAGTGTGTTGTAAAATGGACCAATGTTGGAGTTTCCCGAGCATTCTTCCCATGACGAGCATAACGGATCTGCCATGGCGACCTCCGCTATAGCGGAAGAAAAAACTGCTATAGCGGAAGTCAAGGCGATCAACCTCCGCCATAGCGGTTGACTCCACTACGGCAGTACCGCTATAGCATAAGGGGACCGCTATAGTGGAGAGTGACGGGATTTAATACAGGAACTCCCCAAAATAGTTCAGTTTTCATAAGTTCATTTTGGACAAAAGCTACGACGATTTCAGGAGATTTTCATCCATTCTTCGTCGTTTTTATTCCCTAAGGTAAGATTTCTACTCCCTGAACTCCGAATACTTTTCCTATGCGGTAGAATTTCTAGGAGATGACTTGGGAAAGGGTTTGGAATGACTTAGGGATGATAGATTCTAGGGAAAAGGGGGGATTCTATGGGTAGAAGTTCTTGGGTGTTGCTAATTTTAATGTCTTATGATCATGTGACCTTAATTTCCTAATTTTATCCATAAGAATAGTAGAACTAGGTGAATTAACGTTGGGAAAGCCCGGGAAGAGGGTGGAATAATTATGGGTGGCCTGGGGTTTAGGATTTTGCGTAATTCGGGTAAATTGTAGGCCATAAGGACTAATTCTTAGTTATTGTGTATTGTTTTAGACCAAGAGCTGACAAGAACTTCGGGAAATGGGAAAGCTCTGGTTGAGTAGAGCTTGGATCATTTTGAGGTAGGTGATGGTTTGATTCCTTTATGCTTTGTGTGTTTTGTGTACTCTTATCTAAGTAATTGTATGAGATACATCGCTTAGGGGATGATTAGAATGTCTAATAGTCCTGTTATCAGTCTGGAAATTGAACTGTCTATTTTGCTTGTTGGTTTTACAAGTTGATTGTTCATTGTTGTGACTGTGGAGTGTTTGACATTTGGTTGGCTTGGGTACCATGCCTGGTACGGGAACACTAACGTTTGGCTCGGGTATCATGCCTGGTACGAAATATACTAACGGCTGGCTCGGGTACCACGCCTGGTACGGGAATATACTAATGGTTGGCTCGGGTACCACATCTAGTACGGGAAACTACTAAAGGTTGGCTCGGGTACCACGTCTGGTACGAGTTTACTTTACTGCATTATTACATTGATATTATTGCATTGTGTTGCTTGTTATTGGTTCCATGAGTGGACCTGGTTTTGTTATTGAGTTATGATATCTGCTTATGGTCCTTGAAGGGACGGGAATCCTATTTTTTTGGTTGAATTGGTCTTGGTGTAGACCAGGATGAATAGTTAACACTTTGGTGTCGTTAGAAGGGATCCCAAGGTGGGTCCGAGATATATATATATATATGTATATATATATATGTATATATATATATATGTATATATATATGTGTATATATATATATATATAAGAGGTGGTTGTTTACGTTATTTTTGTATAAAGGGGATGGCCTGTAGGGTCAAGTTAAGGGGAGACTTATAGTCTAGGATTATCTGTGGACTGGATTATGTGTCTTTCTGTACCTTTAATTAATTTGTTGTACTATTCATATAATGTTTATCTGGAAACTGGCTGATGATCTTACCAGTACATGGTGGTTGTGTACTGATACGACACTTGCTTTTTTTTTGTGAATACATGAAATCTTTCGGCGGTTGACGCACGACCTCCCTTGTAGGCCTGACTGTTCAAGATATCAAGGGTGAGCTGTTCGACCAAGATGCCTTGGTGTCTATCTTTTGAGTTGTAGCCCATTTATTTCGGGCTTACACTATTTCGTTATTATTTTGGGTTGCATCCCCGTACTCTAGATTTGGTAGCATTTTGGTACGATGACTTTCAGATTCTAGGGGGGATTTCCGCAGTTTTAATTCAATGAAATTACTTTTGCTTATTTGGAATTTCTAGTTTATTTCCTGTTTGCTGGTTTTAGGCTGTTAGTCTAGGCTAAGGGTTGAACTCTACTGGTTCACTCATTTGGGGGTTGGGTGGGTACCACTCATGACGGTCTGGTTCATGACAAAGATGGTATCAGAGCCCTAGGTTCATTGATCTCGTCGTACCAAAATAGGTCTAGTAGAGTCTCGTGAAATGATGTAGAGACGTCCATACTTTTCTTCGAGAGACTATAGGACTTTAGAAAACTATCTCTTCTTTCTTCCATCGTGCTATAACTCGATTCCCATTGGTATATGGTGAAACAAATTGGTATCTAACTTCGTTCACTCTTCTTTCCACAGATAGTTAATATAAGGAACAATGGAGCGAGACCATCGGTCCCAGCAGCGGGCCCGGTGGTTCATGGTACAGGTAGGAGAAGGGGTAAAAGACGAGGAAGAGCCACATCCGCCAGGGGTGGGGCTCAAGCTGCTGCTGAAGCGCATGAGGCAACTCCTCCCCCACCTCAGGATCAGGTTGTTGAGGATATGGAAGTTGTGGTAGAGGATGATAGGGCACAGACGGAGGCAGAGGCGGTACCGGCTGGTGTAGGCCTTCTTCCTATGACACCAGAAGCCTTTCAGCAGGCTTGGAACATGTTGAGTGGGTTGGTTGGTGCTGGAGCCATACCAGCGGGCATTTCAAATCAGGCTTTGGAAACACAGCCAACAGTTACTATGGATCCTAGGATAGATGCAGCTTCAGGCACGAATAATTTCTTCAGGCCAATGCTAGGCCCAGTGATGATAGGAAATGAACACGAGATGCTGACCAAGTTTCTCAAGCTTAAACCTCATACGTTTCAGGGTACTGATATAGAAGATGCTTATGAGTTCATACTGGATTGCTATGAGAGGCTGCACAAGCTGGGTATTGTGAGACAATATGGGGTTGAGTTTATAACATTTCAGCTGCAGGGTGATGCTAAGCAGTGGTGGAGGTCTCATGTGGAATGTTGGTCGTTGATTTTACCCCCACTGACTTGGGAACAGTTCCACGCTTTATTTTTAGAGAAGTACGTACCCCATACTTTGAGGGGACGGGATAAGGATGAGTTCTTGAACTTGGAGCAGGGTAGCATGTCAGTCTCTGCTTACGAGGCTAAGTTCCATGCCTTGTCTCGCTTTGCTACACAGTTACTGGGTTCTGAGGAGGAGCGGGTTTGGTTATTTGTGAAGGGTTTGAATACTGAGCTGCAGGTATTGTCGGTGCATATGACTTCTTCAGGGAAGGGCTTCAATGAAGTGGTAGATTATGTAAAGAAACTGGAGGGAGTTAAGTAAGCGGTACAGGATAAGGTGTTAGCCAAGAAGTCCCGGAATGAGGGAAACTATAGTGGTTCGTACTCTAGGGGTCAAAATCAGCAGGTATACTCAGCCCGACCTATTCAGTCAGCCCATCCATCTGCTACAGGTGGTCATCCGAGAGATAATCAGTAGTTTTCAGCTCCTAAGGGCCAAAGATCATCTTACGCATCTACTAGCATGCCTGCACTTGATCGTGGTTATTTTCATTGCGGTGAGCTGGGACACTTTAAGAGAGAGTGCCCTTACGGGTAGACTGGTAATCAGGTTCAGCAGCAGCCTAAGGCTGTGGTCGCGACAGGTATATGTGGTCATGCTAGGGGTCATCCACAAGGTGGGCGAGGTAACTTTCAGGGCGGCCAGGGAGATAGAGGGAACGGCAGTGCGGGAAGGGGTGTAGTGCAGCCAGCCAGGAAGGTTGCCCGGATTGATGATCGGGCTCACTTCTATGCATTTCCAGGGAGGACCAAAGTAGAGACATCAGATGCGGTGATCACAGGTACCATTCTTGTCTGTGATAAAATGGCTTCGGTACTATTTGACCCAGGTTCTACATATTCTTATGTGTCTGTGAGTTTTGTGTTGGGTCTGAACTTGACATGTGATATCCTTGATTACCCTATCCATGTTTCTACCCCAGTTGGAGAGTCTGTGGTTGTGACTCATGTTTATCATGACTGTCTTGTTGTGTTTGTGGGGTTGCACACTTGGGTAGACTTGGTAATCCTGGATATGGTTAATTTTGATATTATCTTGGGCATGACCTGGTTATCCCTTCATCACGGTGTGTTAAATTGTAATATCAAGATTGTGGCTCTAGAGATTCCGGGTAAGGATAGGCTAAAGTGGGAAGGTGTGTACAGGCCTAAGCCAGTTAAGATCATATCGTTTGTTTGGGCTAGGAAGCTAGTGGGAAGAGGGTGTCTAGCCTTCTTGGCTCATCTCCGGGATGATAGTGTGGAGTCCCCATCTATTGAGTCAGTTCTAGTTATTTTCGAGTTTCGAGAGGTGTTTCCAGCGAATTTGTCTGGTATGCCTCCGTAGAGGGATATAGACTTTTGTATTGATTTGGAGCCAGACACTCGTCCTATTTCCATTCCTTCGTATCGTATGGCTCCGGCAGAGTTAAGAAGGGAACTTAAGACTCAGCTACAAGAACTCCTAGATAAAGGATTTATCCGTCCCAGTGCTTCATATTGGGGTGCTCCGGTCTTGTTTGTAAAGAAAAAGGATGGTAGTATGTGGATGTGCATAGATTATAGGCAGTTGAACAAGGTTACCATCCAGAATAAGTACCCGCTACCCCATATTAATGATCTATTTGACCAGCTCTAGGGTGCATCAGTGTTCTCGAAAATTGATTTGAGGTATCACCAGTTGAAGATTAGGTCAGAGGACATTCCTAAGACTGCTTTTCAGACTCGGTATGGGCATTACGAGTTCTTAGTAATGTCGTTTAGGTTGACCAATGCGCCGACAACATTCATGAGTTTGATGAATGGGGTATTTAAGTCATCTGGATTCCTTCATTATTGTGTTTATCGATGATATTTTGTCTACTCCAAGAGTAGGGAGCATCATGCTAATCATCTTCGTATTGTGTTGGACATATTGAGATGTCAAAAGCTTTATGTGGAGTTCTCCAAATGTGAATTTTGGTTGACTTCAATCGCATTCTTGGGGCATGTAATGTCAAAACAGGGGGTGATGGTGGATCCCCAGAAGATTGAGGCAATCAAGAGTTGGGCCCGACCGAGCTCTGTGACAGAGGTGAGGAGTTTTGTTGGGCTCGCGGGGTACTACCGGAGATTTGTTAAGGATTTTTCATCTATTGCTACTCACCTGACAAGGCTGACACGGAAGGATGTATCATTCTTGTGGTCCGACAAGTGTGAGGAGAGCTTCCAAAGGCTCAAAACACTTCTGACTACTGCCCCTATCTTGTCTTTGTCGGTTGAAGATAAAGACTTTATTGTTTACTGCGATGCTTCACATTCTGGTTTGGGTGCTGTGTTGATGCAGGATAGGAATGTGATAGCCTATACCTCCAGGCAGTTAAAGGTGCTTGAAAGAAACTACCCGACTCACGATTTAGAGTTAGCAGCGACAGTTTTTGCACTCAAGATTTGGAGACACTACCTTTTTGTTGGGCTCGCGGGGTACTACCGGAGGTTTGTTAAGGATTTTTCATCTATTGCTACTCACCTGACAAGGCTGACACGGAAGGATGTACCATTCTTGTGGTCCGACAAGTGTGAGGAGAGCTTCCAAAGGCTCAAAATACTTCTGACCACTGCCCCCTATCTTGTCTTTACCGGTTGAAGATAAAGACTTTACTGTTTACTGTGATGCTTCACATTCTGATTTGGGTGTTGTGTTGATGCAGGATAGGAATGTGATAGCCTATACCTCTAGGCAGTTGAAGGTGCTTGAAAGAAACTACCCGACTCACGATTTAGAGTTAGCAGCGACGGTTTTTGCACTCAAGATTTGGAGACACTACCTTTATGATGTCAAGTGTGAGGTGTTCACCGATCATTGCAGTCTGCAGCATGTGTTCATGCAGAAGGACTTGAATTTGAGGCAGAGAAGGTGGATGGAACTGTTGAAGGACTATGATATGACTATTCAGTACCATCTGGGTAAGGCTAATGTGGTGGCAGACGCATTGAGCCGGAAGACAGTTAGCATGGGTAGTTTGGCTTGTTTGGGGGTGTCCAAACGACCACTAGCAAGGGAGGTTCAGGCATTGGAATCCAAGTTCATAAAATTGGGTATTACAGAATGAGGTGGGCTATTGGCCAGCTTTGAGGTCAAGGCCACTTTCATAGAGGAGATAAAGGCCAAGCAGTTCCAGGATCCAAAGCTGAGTAAGCTCCGAGATAAGGTAATATACGGGGAATCCAGGGATGTCACGCTAGACTCTGGTGGAGTAATAAACTTCAAATAGAGTATTTGTGTTCCTCAGGTTGATGATATAATTCAGAATATCTTGGCAAAAGCTAACATTTTGCGATACTCGATTCATTCGGGTGTGACCAAAATGTACAGGAACTTGAGACAGCATTACTGGTGGCCCGGGATGAAAAGGGACATAGTGGATTTTGTGTCCAAGTATCAGAATTGTCAGCAGGTAAAATATGAGCATCAGAGACCTGCAGGACTACTTCAGAGAATGCCAATTCAGGAGTGAAAGTGGGAGAGGATAGCCATGGATTTCGTGGTGGGTCTTCCTAAGATGTTGGGGAAGTATGACTCAATTTGGGTCATTATTGACAGGCTGACCAAGTCCGCACATTTCATTCTAGTCATGATGATTTACAAATTCGCAGCAATTGGCTAAGATTTACGTGAAGGAGATTGTGAGATTGCATGGGGTGCCACTGTCCATTATTTCAGACAGGGGTACACAGTTCACCTCTAAGTTTTGGGGTAAGTTGCATGAAGAGTTGGGTACACAACTTACCTTTAGTACAACCTTCTATCCTTAGACTGATGGTCAGTCAGAGAGCACGATCCAGGTATTGGAGGATATGTTGAGAGCATGTGTGATGACTTCGGGGGTCATTAGGACCGGTCTCTACCATTGTATGAGAGGGGTTGTAGATAACCGATTGGATGGTTTGAGGAAGGCGATGTAAAGCCTCTGGGCGTGGAATTGGTAAAGAAAGCATAGGAAAAAGGTAAGAGGCATCCAAACCAAATTGATAGCTGCCCAAAGCAGGCAAAAGGAATATGCGGATCGCAAGGTCCAAGACATGAAATTTCAGGTTGGTGAATAGGTAATGTTAAAAGTGTCACCAATGAAGGGAGTTATGCAGTTTGATAAGAAGGGCAAGCTCAGCCCTCGGTTTCTCTGTCCGTTTGAGGTTCTTGAGATTGTGGGGCCAGTGGCTTACAAGTTAGCACTGCTGCCTATTTTATCGGGTGTCCATCCGGTATTTCATATATCCATGCTTAATCGATACCATGGGGATGGGGACTACATCATCAAGTGGGATGAGGTGCTTTTCGATAAGGATCTTCGTTATGATGAGGAACCAGTTTTGATTCTTTCTCGGGATATCCAAAAATTAAGGACAAAGGTGATTAACATAGTAAAGGTTCAGTGTAAGCATCGTCCGATTAAGGAAGCCACTTAGGAAACTGAGAAGACATGCGGGACAAGTACCCTCACTTGTTTGAGGATTCAGGTACTACACTTTGCTTCTATAATTTCTGTAATTTATGGATTAATCATTCGGGGATGAACGATAGGTAAATTGGTATCTATTTTAATGACTGGGTCTATCATTATGGGTAATCCATTCATGCCAAGTTTTAGATTTAGAAAACTCTGGGTTCAGGTGTTTGAAATTCTGGGATAGGCTAGCCTCGGTCAGATTTTGAGTAAGGTATAGTCTAGGGCAATCCAGGTTAGAATTGAGTTATATATCTTGATTTTAGCTAGTTTTCCATGTAGCTAAGACATAAAGGAGTCCGTAGGACTTTTTGGAATCGAATTTGGGTAGGTAGAACTCCCAGAATCGAGGTTGACGTGAATGGGTTATTTCAGATAGTCAGGGGAACCAAGTGTGTTGTAAAATGGACCGATTTTGAAGTTTCTCGAGCATTCTTCCCGTGATGTGCATAACGACTCCACTGTGGCGACCTCCGCTATAGCAGAAGAAAATACCGCTATAGCGGAAGTCAAGGCGGTCAACCTCCCCATAGCGGTTCACTCTGCTACGGAGGTACCGCTATAGAGGAACTCTTCTGCTATATCAGAGTGCAATGGGATTTAATGCAGGAACTCCCCAAAAATAGTTCGGTTTTCACAAGTTTATTTTGGAGAAAAGTTAGGGCGATTTTAGGCGATTTTTCTCCATTCTTCGTCAATTTTCTTCCCAAAGGTAAGGTTTCTACTCCCTGAACTCCGAATACTTTTCCTTTGCGGTAGAATTTCTAGGAGATGACTTGGGAAAGGGTTTGGAATGACTTAGGGATGATAGATTCTGGGGAAAAAGGGGGATTCTATGGGTAGAAGTTCTTGGGTGTTGCTAATTTTACTGTCTTATGATCATGTGACCTTAATTTCCTAATTTTATCCATAAGAATAGTAAAACTAGGTGAATTAACATTGGGAAAGCCCGGGAAGAGGGTGGAATGATTATGGGTGGCCTGGGGTTTAGGATTTTGCGTAATTCGAGTAAACTATAGGCTATAAGGACTAATTCTTGATTATTGTGTATTGTTTTAGACCAAGAACTGGCAAGAACTTTGGAAAACGAGAAAGCTCCGGTTGAGTAGAGCTTAGATCATTTTGAGGTAGGTGATGGTTCGATTGATGTATGCTTTGTGTGTTTTGTGTACTCTTATCTAAGTAACTGTATGAGATACATTGCTTAGGGAATGATTAGGAATGTCTAATAGTCCTGTTATCAGTCTGGAAAATTGAACTATGTATTTTTCTTATTGGTTTTACAAGTTGATTGTTCATTGTTGTGACTGTGGAGTGTTTGACCTTCGATTGGCTCAGGTACCACGTCTGGTATGGGAACACTAACGGTTGGCTCGGGTACCATGCCTGGTATGAAATATACTAACGATTTGCTTGGGTACCATGCTTGGTACGTGAATATACTAACGGTTGGCTCGGGTACCACGCCTGGTACGGGAAAATACTAACGGTTGGCTCGGGTACCACGCTTGGTACGGGTTTACTTTACTGCATTATTGCATTGATATTGTTGCATTGTGTTGCTTTTTATTGGTTCTATGAGTGAACCGAGTTTTGTTATTGAGTTGTGATATCTGCTTATGGTCCTTGAAGGGCCGGGAATCCTATTTATTTGGTTGAATTGGTCTTGGTGTAGACCGGGATGAATGGTTTACACTTAGGTGTCGTTAGAAGGGATCCTAGGGTGGGTCCGAGATATATATTTATATATATATGTATATATATATATATATAAGAGGTGGTTGTTTACGTTATTTTCTTATAAAGGGGATGGCCTGTAGGGTCAAGTTAAGGGGAGACTTATAGTCTAGGATTATCTGTGGACTAGATTATGTGTCTTTCTGTACCTTTACTTAATTTGTTGTACTATTAATACAATGTTTATCTGGAAACTGGCTGATGATCCTACCAGTACACGGTGGTTGTGTACTGATACTGAACTTTCTTATTTTTTTTTTGTGAGTACAGGAAATCTTCCAGCGGTTGATGCACGACCTCCCTTGTAGGCCTGACTGTTCAAGATATCAAGGGTGAGCTGTTCGACCAAGTTTCCTTGGTGTTTATCTTCTGAGTTGTAGCCTACTTGTTTCGGGCTTAGACTATTTCGTTATTATTTTTGGGTTGCATCCCCACACTCTAGATTTGGTAGCATTTTAGTACGATAACTTTCAGATTCTAGGTGGGATTTCCGCAATTTTATTTCAATGAAATTACTTTTGCTTATTTGGAAATGCTAGTTTATTTCCTGTTTGCTGGTTTTAGGCTGTTAGTCTAGGCTAAGGGTTGAACTCTACTGATTTTTTGATCCGGGGGTTGGGTGGATGCCACTCACGACGGTCTGAATCGTGACAATTCCCCAAGTTTTTCTCCAAAATTTCAGCTACCTCATACAATGAGAGGGTAGGGTGTATATAGGAGATTTTTTAGGTGAAATTGGGGGGAAAATGGGTAATTTGGGAAATTTGTTTGGGGAAATTCGAATTCCCAAACAGATAAGCTAGGAGGGCAAGAACTTGGTATGAATATTTACGAATTTTCCCTGATTTTGCAGGTAAGATGCCACCTCACAACTTATAGAAACTTCGAGGTTTTGCCAGCAGGCGAGTTGACAGAGACGGAAGCAAGTTTTGATGGAGTTTGAGCAATTGCTGGTGTCATCTAAGCTGAATCATTGCTACATTTTGATGAAAATATTAGGGTTTTTGTCTACTTCTGTCAAGGGAGGACGAAGAAGATGAAGTGGGGGTGTGAGGCTGTCGATGTACTACGCGCGTCGACTGGTTTGCGCGTTCTTTCTGGGAAAAGAGGGAGCGTGAGAGGAACGTGAGGGAGTATATGTTTGTGTATATGTGAGGATATAAGCTTATGGGGAAAAGGAGTGGGTCGAGTTAGGCTGATAAGCAGTGGGCTTGGGGATTAATTTTGGTGGGATAAGGTGTTCTGGTGGGAGAAATATTAGGAGATGGAAATTTAGTTTAAGGAATGGCCACATTGAATTTAAAACATGACCGAAATTGAATGAATTAAAGAGTTTAGACTAAGACCGAAATGAAATGAATTAATTTTGTAGTTAATTAGATAAGCTTCTATATTTAACAATTAAAAATAATTATCTTAACAAACACATAATTATCTTATTAAAACATAATTGACTCATTTAAAATCAAAGAATTAATCATACAATTATTTCTTGATTTTAAATTGATTTTTGAGGAAAATGGAGCACATTTTGAACTTTAAACAAGATTTCATTTAAAACAATTTTCAAAATATTTCTTTAAGTAAAATTTATATACTCTTATATAAATAAATATAGAGTACACATATTTCACCTAAAATTACTAAATTAACCTTAAATTAATTTTGAAAACCTTAATTATTTCAAAATAGAAGATCCGAATTAATTACGAATGTGGAAGGAAAAAATTGGGTGTCAACAACTGCCCCTCCCTTTGGATAGGGTGAAGGCCAGGAACCCTGGACAAAGGAAATTTACGTTCCCGATTTTGTCAGATCACAAATTCATCTCTAGGAAGCGGTTGGTTCTGGCACGAATTTTAAAGAATCATGGTAAAACTCTGGTATCGAGTTTTCTACATATCTCAAGTTGCATGAGAATTCAGGCCACTTGTAGTTCAAGACACTTGATTTTACGCATGATATCCAAAGAAATGCAACAGTAATCCTGATCTCGGATTAAGGAGAGACTGGAAAGCTGGAGAGTAAGGAGAATTGGGGGGAGTTTGGAATGCAGCCGAGTTTTCAAAACAGAGCCCGCCTACATATCCCCGGACTCATGGAATCAGGCTGCTTGTAGTTCAACTCAATCGGCAAAAAAGTTAATCTTTATATTAAGACAACCTTTGGCTCCGAATGAGTGAAAAATAATTTGAGCTATAGGAAAGAGGCTTGTAACCTCTCAACTATGAATGTGGAGCTCTTCACATCCATAAATAAGATTTTACCTGGACATAATTTCTACAGCTCGAGGTGTATCATCACCCAAATTTGAAAAGAAGGAATATTGCTTCGAGTGTGAGTTCAGAAAATACCCTGGATGCGAAACTGAAACTGAAAATATGAAAAATACCCACATGCCTTCTGATAGGGGTGTGATTTGATGGTGGTGAAAGTCGTTTCTCAGCTGGCGCCCAAAGAGTTTGATATTCCACTTCGGACTATGTCCCAGTTCACTGCTAAGAAAAAGTTTCACGTTGTGATGCTTTCCTTTTGGCGTAGTCCGCACCTGTAGTTTTGTTTTGAGAATAACATTCTATTTGGGGAGGCAGTTTATTTGCGATACCTCATCCTGGGATTATGTTGGAATCCCATGTCATGATGTCCTTTGACGCATTTTGTACCTGTTGTTCTGGTTTGAGATTTTTATCCTCTCGGATGTTCTCAGTAATATTTTAAAACAACATTGTTTGTAGTAAAGTATCTTAATAAGGAGAGATAGTTATGTACCTTATTGTCGTATCTGTTGATTTTTGAAGAAGATGTTATTCTTTCTTGTCCCCTGTCTTAGGAAATAATGACTTCCACGATATATAGACATGATAGCCTTCATAGCCATCGGACATGATTGCCTTTGTGGTAGCTGAGCATGATGATCTTTGAATGTGAAGAATTTTGTGGCCTTTTGCAATGTAACGGTCCTCATAATCATTTGTAGTGACTTGGCAGTGTTGTACCTGGTGCACATTCCCGTTATTGCTACTTGAACACTTTGCGCATTTCTGTTGTTGTGGCTTAGAAGTGTTAGATAATCCAATTTTATGGTGGTTGAATATGGTGGTGATGACTTTCGTAGTTGTTGCAATGTAATGGTCTTCGTAACCATTTGCGTCATTCTCTTAAACGTGATAACCTTCGTGGTTATTACCAGTAGTCCTCGCGTATGCCTTTGGGATAAGTCTTGCGCATCATCTGTATTGACGTGACTAATAGATATTCCTTAAATTATCAGGCTTTGGGTAATCAAGCACATCATCCGACTTTGGATAGAGGCGGGTTACAGATGCTTTTTAATTTGTCATCTTTCGAGTGTTCTTGCAAATCATGTTACTTTGGATAGAGGCGACTTATAGATGCCTTCAAATTGCCAGTTTTTGGGTAATCCTATACTTTTATCTGATCTTGGATGTAATGTGACTTACATATTTTCCTTGAATTGGTAGCCTTTGAGGAGTCCTGCACAATATCAACGTGGATATATCGTGGCTTATAGATAACCCTTGGACTGTCAATTTTTTGGTAGTCTTGCACTTTATCCAATTACGGATAATATCGCGACTTACGCATTACCCTTGAACTTTCAATCTTCAAGTGATCTTGCACACTATCCGGTTTCAGATATCATTGCGTCTTACAGATAACTCTTAGTCTGTCAAGTTTTGGGCAATCTTGCACACTATCCGGTTTTAGATATCACTGTGACTTATAGACGACCTTTGGTCTTTCAATTTTGGGGAAATCCATTTCATCTTCCGATTAGGATGGCGTCTTACAGACATCTCTCGGACTATATGCTTTCTACCTTGACGGGAGTGAAAAAGCCTTTGCCACACGATCAAATATGGTTGCCTCCTCTGGCGATTGATATTTTCGGATAAGAGTGCATAAATATTCTCAATGTCAGACTCCATCATCTTATGTGATATCGGACATGAATATGCTGGATTCCAGACATGGCATAATAAATAATAATATCCTCAACATTAAACTCCACCATCTCACGTGATATCTGACATGAATATGCCAGACTTGGCATAATAAAGGAGCAAATATACCATCAACATCAGACTCTGCCATCTTACGCGATATTGGATATGAATATGCTAGACTTGGTATAATAAATAATAATATCCTCAATGTTAGACTCCACAGTCTAACGCGATATCGGATATAAATATGCCAGATTTGATATAATAATAATAATATCCTTAACGTTAGACTCCTTAGTCTTACGCGATATTGGATACAAATATGCTCTTGGGCCGATCCCGCACAACCAGTGCGACTTAAGGACGCCACTGAATGTCATCCTCTTTGAAAGCGTCCAGTAGAGGGATATAGTATTCACAGCAAATGTATCTGTGATATTAATGATGATGATGGTCCTCGCGACATGGTCCTCTTGACATAGTCCTCTCGACATGCAAATATGATATGGTCCTCTTGACATGCAAATATGATATGGTCCTCTTGACATGGCCTTCTCGACATGCAAATATGATATGGTCCTCTTGACATGCAAATATGATAATGATGTAGATGATCATGCAATGGTATGTGTAGCAATTGCAGAAAACATCACCTTTGGTTTTTATGTTGTCATGTTGACTCCTTTGTGTGTACCTATACTCAAGGAAAATAATTAGTAGCCACAGCGCCGCTTTTACTAGCGACCACAGTCAAACTTGAAAAACTTTAAAGATAATGTCTATGAAGCTGTTCAAAATAACTTTTGTTTTAAATGTGAATGAAATGATCGTGCCTATTTCTGGGAACAACCATAAATACTATTTTTGAACATCGTTTGTTCTGGTAATTTTTGGCTTGCTGGGGATTGGCAGAGAACGTCGCTGATCTCACATTTGGTGTCCTAATTTTAAAGTTGACCCAAAATGCCTTGGTCTACTTGGGGACTCGAGGATGATGTCGAACTCTCTTTATCTTAGTAGTTTCTGTGAACTGCAAGAAGATTTGCCCACTCAGAGACTTTTACCTCTTAGGCTCCTTCCCACTGTTTTGGCTTGTATCGCCAAATTTGAGGCATCTGGTCTTGTTGCATTTCTTTGAATGCATTGGATAGCGAGGGGCTTTCACTGATTTCTACCATACTTTTTAGGATAACCTGCATCCACAGAAAAAATGTTAGTTTTTGGTGAAACTGATCTGTGTTGACCTCATTCGATCTTCTGCTCCTTGCTTTGTCTTTTTTGGGTGCTTTCCACTCTCGAGTACTCGTCGTTCTCGTCGTTCTCGACTCCCTGGGTCACTGTAGACAAAGTCAAACTATAAAGGAGTAAAACTAATATGTGGTGAAGATTTTTTCAAACAAGTTCTTTGGAAAACCAAGATTATTAAAAGGGATAGTTTGAAAAGGTCTCTGCCTGTCATGTCATGTGCTAGCTCAATGAATGTCCTTTACTGAGGCCTTGATATTTCTGACATACTGCTGGCGAAATCTGAAGATCCTTTGTCGTCCTAGCTGGGGAGTTCGGAAATGTTATTCGAGAGATCTATCACAGTTAGGGATCAATCCATCTCGGACTGGGGATTTTGAAATAGACTTTGATCTCTCGGTGTTGGAGAATTCTTCGGAGTTTATTTCTGAAATTTTGAGGTTTTCCTCAAAATTTCTGCCCCAGTTAAAGGTTTCATGATGAATCCTACTCCATTGATAGGAGGTTTTGAGACTGTGGGTTTTATGAGATTCTTTCTCGAGATTCGCTTCAGTTGATCTTTAGCACATTCTATATTCCGGCTTGCCGGAGAATGATCTTTGCCTTCTGAATTTTTTAGATTCCTTTCTCTAAAATCCTGCCCCAGTTTCTATTTCCTGGGTGATATGACTAAGCCTTTGTGGCACCTACGTATCCCGTTGATGCAGGAATCAGGTCAAACATAGTTCTCACACTTGAAGTGGGAAAATAAAGGGGTGACCGAGGCCGACAAAGGCCACCTACGTATCTCATTCTTGAGAATTCAGGTCAGACGTAGTTCAAGATAGGAAGGGAAAAGATAGATTTTTCTAAGGGATTGACCGAAGACGACACAGGCCGCCTACGTATCTCATTCTTGAGAATTCAGGTCAAACGTAGTTCGTACATAGAGGATAGGGATATTTTAAGTTATAAAAATGATTACAATTCAAAAAAATGTGATTACAAGGAAAGAAAGAAAACCATTTTTAGGCACATTATCTCTTCGCAACATCAGAGTTGCTATATGTTTGGTCCATACTTGATCATTCATCTCGCACAAAATCAAAGATCTTCCAGATAGCACTTTTTGGATGATGTACAGTCCTTGACCAATTGGTACAAACTTTATTTTGTCTCGTGCGAGGGAAGGATTAACTGTCCATTCCCTAGATCAAATTATGGATTGACCAGTAAATTTTGGGAAGCGACTTTTGCTTTTATTCTCGTCCTATCATTGTAGGACCAGTCAAAGATGTTGATGTAGGACTTGAGCAGACTGATAAGTTCTTTCTTTTCTGCTTTTGACAAATGAACACCGACGCTAATTTCATTGACTTGACCGTTGCCTCCCAGATTGACCACCTCAAACTCCTTTAGGTGGGGTCTTTCCTGGTCTTCAAAGTTCTTGGACTTATCGGTTGTTCATTTCAGGACCATGATTTCTTCAACATATCCTTCGGCTCCAACATCGTACCCTCTGACTTGTTAATTCAGCTCTTGGCATGACATGACATTAGCAGGTTTTAAGTTATTATTACTGAAACCTTAAACAAAACAAGTTAGATGGTACCAAGTAAATAACAAAGGTTTTCAAAATACGGGAGACTTTTATTTGAAATCCAATAATAGTTATAAACTATGGCTATAACCCGCATGAATGAGGGTCTGTGCCTTTTGGAAAGCGGTAAAATAGTACGAGGAATATTAAAGTATAAAGGGTGGGTCACAGAGCCTCATCCGGACCATCATCAATTTTTCATAAAACAGGATCTTTGTCTATCCAGACGAGTGGAGAGTCATTAGGGGAGTTGCGGCCCAGTTCCGCAACTCTTCGCCAGGCCTGGCATCCCTGATCATGGTTTTTTTAAGGATTTCTTCTGCAATAGCATCGCATTTCTCGTATAGATCTCCTATTCCATCCTTTAACTCGTCGCTTGGGGAACCAATACACACTGGGAATGACTGATATAAGTGAGGTAACGGCTTTGGCAATCCTGACTGCTTTTCTGCCTTGTCTTCTTGGACTACATACTCTAACCCATGCTTGGTCAGCTTTCCAGGGATGCTTATTGGTTCAGTCATACTATCAAAATTCTTGCCTAATCCAAGACCTGGTTCATATCCGCTCCTTAGTATCATGGTTGTGAGTATCTTATAGAGAGGCGGCATTGAAACTTGAGGAGCGAGATCTTCTCCCATGGCATTGACGATCTCTACAGTATAGAAATTTCTTCCTCTCGGGACCTCTTCGATCACATGGACACAACTATTCGAACGGCTCAAGTGATTCCATTCACCGTGAATCACTACCTCATGCTCTTCCCAAATAAACTTTACCATCTGATACAAAGTTGACAACACAACTCCGGCTCCATGGATCCATGGTCTCCCCAAAAGCAAGTCATAGCTGGTAGTAATATCTATGACTTGGAATTCTGTATGGAACTCGGCAGGTCCCATTTGGATGTATAGGCTGACTTCTCTGATAGTGTCCCTTTGGTCCCTATCAAAGGCTCTCACGTTGATCTTGCTCTGGCGAACCTTTCCCGGATCATAGTCCAACTGAGTGAGTATGGATAACGGGCAAATATTCAGACCTGAACCATCGTCAATCAAAACTCCACTTATAATCTTCTTTTGACATTTGACAGTGACGTGCAAGGCCTTGCTGCACATTAAACCTTTAAAGGGTAGTTCAGCAATACTCAAAGTAGCTATAGCTGACATTTCTTGCTTTTTAGGGCTAACTGGCACTATTGATTTGATCACAACCCATTCTTCATTGACCTCTATCACGTTAATGGTGGATCTTTTGTGATTCAGGAGTGGGTTGTTATTAATATTGGCCAATGTTGTTTGTAGTGTGACCACTCTTTGATCAATCAAATCCTGAATTTTGTGCCTCAGGTTAATTCAATCTTCGGTATCATGTTCGACTCCTCCATAACGATAAGCACAATGTCGTTCATCCCTTAAGAAATGAGAATCAGGATTCGCAGGTTTGGGTGGAATGGGCTGGATAAATCCGACAGCCTTTAATCTCTTGTACAAATGAGTTCTGGTTTCAGCCAGTTGTAAAAGTTTGAGGAACTTTCTTCTCTACATTTGGACAAGGGAGATCAGTATTAGTAGTAGGAGGAACCTGGCGATTGTTCTGATTCTCACGAGCCTTTTGATAGATCTTAAAATTCTGGGGAAGGGCTTGGTAAGTGGGTTGCATATTCGGTTGTGGAGCTTGATAAATGGGCTGAGTATACAAAATGGGTTGAAGATTTTGTGGAGATGGGGAGAGGTTGTTGGAATGAGTGATTTTTTATAATTGGCTCCAAAGGGTTTCCGTTACTTTGGGCTAGGACTGGAAGATATTGAAGACACTTCTTATCTCTTCTATCGGGGAAGTCCTGTCGATCATAAAGAGGCTGAAGCTTTAGCAATCTTGCCGCTATGGAGACCTTCTTCCATAATTTCACCAATCTTAACTAGATCAACGAACAATGCTTTAACTGTTGATATTATTTTTTGTAAAATTCTGAATCCTGTGAGCGCATAAACACCGCGCTTATTTCCTCTTCGGACATGGGAGGCCTAACTTTCGCCGCCTCTTTTCTCCATCGATAGGCGTAGTCTCTGAAGTCTTCATTTGATTTTTGCCTAATGCACCCTAGAGAGTATCGATCTGGGATGACTTCCATATTATATGCAAACCTTTGAACGAAGTCTCTAGCCAAGTCACTCTACCTAGACCACTTCTTCAGTTCCTGAGAGGTGAACCATTCTAAATCCTCTCCGCTCAGACTTCGATTGAAAAGCCTCATTAACAGAGCGTCGTTCTTCTGGGCACTGATCATTTGGCCGCAATAGCTTCATAAATGGGCATCAGGATTCCTGACACCGTTGAAGGTCTCAAACTTGGGGGTCTTGAATCCATATGGCAGGTCTATTTTGGGATGGATACAGAGATCATCGTAGTCATAGACTTTCTCGTAAGACGAGTCTCGATACTCTTTGATCCTGGATATCTCCTCTTTCATCTCCGCTATGTCATGGTCGTGTTTCTTCACTGTGGCTCTTAGTTCTTTCTCATTTTCCTCGTAGTGGTCCAGTTTAGGGTTGTCCTAAAGAATGAGGTATGGTTCTACCATAGCGTGGAAAGTGGTTGGCAGCATATTTTGAACAGGCAGGGGCTGGACATGTGGAATGGCATTTGGATATGTAGGGGTATAGTTATGTGGGTTAGTGACATTGGGATGGTTATTTTTGAAGTTGTAGGTATTTGGTGGCGTATTCTGGTAGTTCGGAGGAAAGTTTGGTGGATTGTGGGTGTTATTATTTTGGTTAAGAGGCTGGATAGGAGGGGTATGAGTTTGGTACAAGAACCTGATATGGGGAGGGTTATTGGAGGGAGGTTCGTTGGAAGGTCTGGGGATGAAAGAGGAAGGGATATCTCTTGGCTAGTTTTAAGGTAATGGAGAGTTAAGTGGAGGAATCTGGAGCGGGGGCTGAGAGTTTCCCAGAGATGGAGTGTTGGCACCAATAGCCAAGCTAGCCATATATTTGGCTTTCTTTACTTCTTCTTGCATCTTTTTCAATTTTCTTACAAGCTCTGCAATCATTTCGCTTTGTTCAGCGATAACATTGTCTCTCATAGCCAAAGTGTTCTCTTTTTCACTATCAGTCATTTTCCCTTTAGCGAAGCGATAGCTAGAAGAGGGATCTATTTATGCCTTTGAGCGGGTGAAGTAGGGATGTTCGGCCAATTTTGTCAACACAGATCAATTTCTATTACCTGTTGAAGTAAAATAACTCAAAGGCTGATATGTTAGATCTTGTTAGTGATAAACAATACAAGATATATGACTGGAAATAAATACATAAGAATTGCTTTAAACACATAAAAGTTGCTTTTTGTCAAGGCAAATTGATCCACAGGTAATTTTGACTCAAAATGTCGATGGACAGGATCTTGCCCATCGATTTTGGATAAGTAAATTTTATCAGGATGGTTGACTTGTTGATCTTGTAGCATCTTTGCTTGTTGTACCTCTTAAGCTTTCTGACGCCCTTGTCAAAGTAGGTAAATGAAAACTTCTTAAAGATAGGTGTCGGGTCCTAAAAGGACATAGTTCAGAAATTGTAAGTTCGTTTTCTGAACAAGACTTAAAAGGATTTTAAGAAGTCTTTGAATTTTTCTATGGAAATTTGAAAAACTTCAAGAGCAATTTTGGTCGGACTTTGCACGATGGGCTTTTATCCTACCTATGAGTTTTAAAAATATTCAAATAGGAGTGCATCAATTCACCTTTGATTTGAGCAACGCACATAAGCACATAAGACAGTTATATCACATAACAGTTTATAGCGCGTCCTATACGAATGTGTAACCTTTTTATACCAAAGGTAGGCCTAACGAATTGAAGGATATGTATGTCGTTTGTAAATGTTCTATTGCCCCAAAATATACTTTATACATATGGACTTAAATGGGGATACAAAATGAGGAAAAAAGAAATGTACATCAAAATTAGTCCCGCGCAGGAGTACAATCCTAAACTAAGCCGTTGTGGTTGGTCCTTCGTTCTCGAACTTCTCGTACTTCTTGGAATTCATCGGATGACCATATTCAAAAGACTATCTAAATATATCCCAATCCCGAGGGACAATAGTTCGTACAACTCGACATCACATCCTTCAATTGAACACATAGGGGATGATTGTTCTTTCAGGCCGTGGGCCTTTTTGAACACAAGGTGGTCTTACTAATGGACTTAATATTCCTTGGATATTAAGACGTCTTAGGTCAATGCCTATTTTGATATTTGGTTTTGCTCTATTCTGGATTTATTAGAATAGGTTTTGAAATTGACTAGGAACCCGGACAGACAACCAGGGGCTAAAACAATAAGTAACCTAACCGACTGTGGGTCAACTACTTCACTCGTCTGTTTTGAAAATTGTGTTTTTTGTCAAGAATGACTGCAAATACTTGCATAATCGCCTTTTTACCCCTAATGCAATCTAATATTTTGCCAAGAGAGGCGGAAGATGCCATGAACAATCTATATTTTGCAAAAAAATAAACAAGTAAGGAAAGCAATAAAGTTACTAATTATTACAATCCAAATAGTTAGTCAAATAAGTTAGTTGCAAACAATGAGGTTAGAACCTAGTTGAATTATCCCCAGCAGAGTCGCCATTTCTATTTTGGGGAAAAATAGTTTATTGTTTCGACTATTTGAAAATTTATTTCGAGAACTAAGTCAAAGTTTCAAAATATTTTCAATTAAAAGTAAGAGCCGTCACTTAGTTTTTTAAAAGGAAAACCAAGAAAAACTAATAAACTTTCAAAGTCTAAAACAGATAAAGACTTAGAAAAAATTCGAGATTTTGGGCAAGGGTCCAAATACTCTTGGAAGGGTGTTAAGGCACCAAGAGTATCCGCTAACTCGCGGTTGTCTGAACTTATTTAAAACAAACTTATTTTGACTAACTTTTTAAAAGATCTTGTTGTAGATTAACCTTTGAGAAAAACATCTTGTTTTTAATTAACTTGAGAAAATGATATCTTGTTTTAAAATATGGAAGATCTAATTTGGTAAAAGAAAGATTGATTTTTAGAAGTGTTGCATATAAAGAGTTGGTAAAAAAGACATACTAGCTTTTTCGACAACTTAAAGCATAATTGCTTTACCATTTTACGTGAGGAAAACAGTAAATGATTTGGAGAAGATGTAAACAAGAAATGTTCTTATCCTTTGAGGATAACTCAACTAAGATAAAAAAAGTTAGTTCAAGTTACACAAGATTATAGAAGTTACACAAATAAAAGAGAGAGGAAATAGATAATTAAGCTTTTTAGCTTAACTAAAATCTTTCCTAGTCTAAATTAGGCTTTAAAGCCCGCTGCTGCAATTGTTTGAATTTTTATCCAAATCTTCCCATGTTTAGTTCATTTGGACTACTTACTGCTAAAATGTACTTGTATCTATTTTTTTGAATTTTGCCCATGTGGGTTGCTGCTGCTCATTTATGTGGGTTTTGGCCCATTTCTTCACTTTTCTTCACCCTGTATATTTGACACTTGAGAGGATCTTAACTTGATGAGTTTATCAATTTTGGCCAGATGAGAATGCAAGATGGGGACGTTTGTGTCCTCAAATAGACTCGAATGAATTATTCATGCATACAAAGAAGATAATGAGGATTAGGATCTATCCATATTATTCAATTAAACTAAGCATTATGAGTCAATTGAAACAAGATAGTCAGAAATGCAATATTCGTTGAATCAATATCATACCGCGCTAAACAAGACTAACCGAGGTTTGTAAAAGAAAACTTTTAAACTCTTAACACACATGACATATTAAACTTAGACTATCATGAACGATGCAAGGGTAGAAACACATTTTTTCATAACCAACTATTGCACTCTTAGCTTATATCAAAATAATTTTAAGAGAATCATGTCAGCCACAAATATGAAATCACAACTTAACTCACCTAGACTCGATACATATTGTCCAAATAACAAATATCATGCATTACCTAAAAGGAAAGGATGAAAAAAGTATCAACCTTCCTCATTTACGAGTTTAAAGGGGAAAAGAAATGAATAATCAGTGAGTCAAACAAGACCATGAAATGAAGTTTACAGCTTATACTAAATTTAAACAGATACGTTTCTACTCAAGTCATCTGTAAATCAAAGAATAACCAAAGATGGTTGTGGTGTTTTCAAACGCTTATGCTTTTGAGAACTACATCAAATAAATCAAAAGAATGGCTTTGGCTAGATGAAGACAGGAGGAATACTTGATGCTATTAAGAATACTTACTGGACTTATGATGATTCATGATAGAATAACAGTGCTTACATACCTAATAAGTTCATGATTCTTGCAAAGAAGAGAGACATTAAATCATGCTTGAAATCAAACCTCATGGTGCTTTGTTCAAATGCATTTTTCAGGAAAAAAAAATATAAGCTTAACTAGATCTTGAAACATATTGGCATGTTGCTTATACGATGGATATGAAGGAAACAGTTGGTTAATTTCAGTGGGAGCAACTAATTATCACTTACAATTTCATCATGCTAGATAGTAGAAAAATTGAAGCTAAGATGCCAAAACAAGAATACCAAATAATCATGAGACGCGTTTAACAAATTGAAACAACATTGATATTTTAACAAAATTCCATGATTTATTTTGTAATCACAAAAGGAGAACTTTAGTCAAGTATAAAGTGATGAAAGTCAGCCTAACCTCTTCCTTTAAGGTGAAGAGAACATCATAAAACTTGCAGACTACTAAAACATACTCGAATATGCTCAAACACGATGAGCTAAGGCAGAATAAAGCAAAAATCATGCTCACACATTTCGATATATTCATGATGAAAACAAGAAAAATCATACGACTTGATTCACGAGATTTTTGACACGCTAAGGCATCAAACAAGTACTCTAACAATTGAGTTTCTACAGATTTCTAGTTGTTTTTAACAGCAAAACAGAGGAAGTCTAGATTCCAACTATACAATGCGGCACATATTATGTCAAACACTCCCAGGGAAGCAACTATTAAGACGGGGACAAGTAGAGAAAGAAGTGAAAAACAAAACAAAATAAATGAAAAGAAAGAAACCCTGGAAATTTAATATTTCGACAACTCAAACAAACAAATTCTAAGCTTTTGTTTATGAATTCATCATATCAAGTAAATCAAGTAAAAACCAGCCTAAAACCAATATAGAAATTTCTAATAGCGTAACCTTACATCAAGTTCAAAGGAAACAAAAAAAGAAAGAGGTGAGGAGTTTACCTTCTTCGGAGCAGTGAACAAGAACAAACGAGCTTTCTTCGGAAAATCTCCATACAGCATCGGAGTTCAAACCAAAATTCGTCGAAATCAACGGGAACTTTGTGAACATTTTTTTTTCTGAAACTTTGGTTACATGAGATTAGTGGAACTCTCCACCAGAATCCCCAAGTTTTTCTCCAAAAGTTTAGCTACCTCATACAATGAGAGGGGAGGGTTTATATAGGAGATTTTTGGGGTGAAATTAAGGGAAAAACAGTGGGTAATTTGGAAAATTTGTTTAGGGAAATTCAAATTCCCAAATGGATAAGCTTGGAGGGCAAGAACTTGGTACGAAATTTGTACGAATTTTCCCTGATTTCTCAGGCAAGATGCCACCTCACAACTTCTAGAAACTTCGAGGTTTTGCCAGCAGGCGACTTGACAGAGACGGAAGGGAGTTTTGACGGAGTTTGAGCAATTGCTGGTGTCGTCTAAGCTGAATCGTTGCTGCATTTTGATGAAAATGTTAGGGTTTTTGTCTAATTCTACCAAGGGTGGACGAAGAAGACGAAGTGAGGGTGTGAGCTAGTCGATGTACTATGCGCGTCGACTAGTTTGCTCGTTCTTTCTGGGGAAAGGGGGAGCGTGAAAGGAACGTGAGGGAGTATATGTTTGTGTATATGTGAGGATATAAGCTGATGGGGTAAAATAGTGGGTTGGGTTAGGCTGATAAGGAGTGGGCTTGGGGATTATTTTGTTGGGCTAAGGTGTTCTAGTGGAAGAAATATTAGGAGAGGAAAATTTAATTTAAGGAATGGCCACATTGAATTTAAAATATGATCGAAATTGAGTGAATTAAGGAGTTTAGATTGAGTCCTAAATGAAATGAATTAATTTCATAATTAATTAGATAAGCTTCTATATTTAACCATTAAGAATAATTATCTTAACAAACACATAATTATCTTATTAAAACATCGTTGACTCATTTAAAATCAAAGAATTATTCATACAATTATTTCTTGATTTTAAATTGATTTTTGAGGAAAATGGAGCGCATTTTAAACTTTAAACAAGGTTTCATTTAAAACAATTTTCAAAATATTTCTTCAAGTAAAATTTATATACTCTTATATAAATAAATATAGAGTACACATATTTCACCTAAAATTACTAAATTAACCTCAAATTAATTTTGAAAACCTTAAAATTTTATAAAGACAATTATTTCAAAATAGTAGAAGCTCGAAACTAATTACGAATGTGGAAGAAAAAAATTGGGTGTCAACACTGGTCATCGCGAATGTGATGTACCCGGATCGGCCAACATTGCGATCGCAGGTGGTGGCCGTGATTGTGATGACCAAAATTATTGGAACACAATCAAATATTCTTTTTTCGAACATCAAACTCCACATCTCGTTTTAGAGCTTTGAAACTCAAATTGAAAAAGATCAAAATGAATTTTTGAGATTTCGTCATTGGGTAAGTTTTTGTTACTAATTTTGCACATTCCCCAATGAACTTCAACCCCAAAACTCATTTTTGGAGCTTTGAATGTCAATTTGGAGAAGATCAAAAAGGAATTTTGAGATTTCATCATCAGGTAAATTTCTTATACAATTTTTATACATTCCTCAATGATTATTTCATGATTTCACCTTCAAGATCGATTTTAACTTCATTGTCAATAAAATTACATTCCTCTTGTTGTTTACGATGTTGGCAGAAGTAATGAATTGATGGAGGTAAACTATATTGATATGCTAAAGCAAATACTAGAACAAAGTATAGAACGGAGGAAAGCCATGAAAGGAATTAGTTTCAAGCTCATAGAGACGGTTGAAACTTGTAATGATTTGCAAGTTACAATCCTAGCTAACACCCTAGACGAGCCTCAAATAAATGAAGAATGTGAGTTCTCACAAGAAAATGGTTTTGATAAAGAAAATATAGTGAGTCAATCTTGACTTGAGGAACAAGCTGATTAAAAAATATTTTTTTTATGAATTTATACGCAATGGTCTTTTCAACATGACAGAATAATTTATTGAAGAGAGAATAGAGCTCAGACAAGATGTAAAATAATGTGACTCAGATATTCATGACCTGCAAGCTCACTTGAACAAGAAGGTTGAGGTGTCTGATGTTCAACAACCAATTATTGTGAATAATGATCAGCTTGTGGAGTAGAAAGAGAAAACTCAATCACTCAATCATATTATAAAAAACAACAGTGAGCAGCCAAATGGTGCAACAAGGGCCTGTTATAACAGAAGAGAAAAAACGATTATTGTAAAGGTTGAAGAGAAGGAGATCAGACAAGCTCTGTGGGATATAAATGGGAACAAGGCACCAGGGCTTGATGGCTATGGGAGCCAATTTTTCAAAGATTGTTGGCCTATTTTAAAGAAGACTTACAAAGGGCAGGTTGTGCATATTTGGTCTCTTCATTCTCTTCTGGATTCTTAATTGAGGTCATGGATTTTGCCTTTCCCTTAAATTTATGAAGTTGATTTATTTTTTTTGCTTACATTTGGGCTTAATTTCAAAAAAAAATTATCAAAATTCAAAGATAGATGATTGGCTTATCCACAACCCTTATCAAATCTCTTCTTCTTCTTTATTTTTTTCATATTTATATTTGATTTTGAGATATTTTGGGGTTTAATTAATTCCTTAAAAGCTTGTACTGGTGACTTTCAGGTTTTGAAATGATTTGATCTTACTTTCGCGTTTGTATGTGAGATTTATATACAAGAATTTTTCTTTATAAATTATTGGATTTTGAATCTTAATTTTTTGCATATTTACTTCATTTTTAAGTTGTATCTTGATTTGACTTACCTAACACTGAGTTGAATATGTGATATCATTGTCCTAAAGTTCAGATCATATCATTAATTCAATCCCTTAAGTCGATTAAAATATCTATGGAATTATTATGTAATGAGTATTGTCTGTTGTCTCTGAGTTGTTGCCTTTCTTGACTAAATCACTTTATGATGCCACAATTACATTGAAACATTTAGCACATCTTTAATCAGCGCTGAAAGAATGAGACATTGTCCTCAATTGTTCTTTCACCAATCCTAGCCAGTATTTTAAAAGGTGAAGGTGTGATGCGAGGCGTTTTGCTTAGCATGGGGTGAGACGTAAGCCTTGGAGCATGGGGCGTAAGCCCCATAGATTTTTAATTTTTAATTTATAATATAGTAAAATTGTATAATAACAAAAAAATTATAAAAAATATATTAAAAAATTTAAAATATTATTAAAGAAGCTCATAGAAAATAAAACTACTAACATAATTTTACAAGTAAAAATAATGCAATGATATAAAAGCTAATGTGAGATGCAAATCAACTCTAATATCTTAACTTTCAAATAATAAAAGAATTATAATTTTTAAGAATATATGACTATCATACTATATAATTACCTCTCTAAAAGAAATAATCGATAAACTTTAGAATTATAATTAAATCATCACTCTTTCATGAATAAAAATAAAGTACTTTCAAATGACAAAATAATAAAATATAATAATTTTGAGACATAGGAAAAAAATATGAAGACCAATGACAAGTGAAGATGTAAAATTTGTCTATGTATTTTTAAAAAAAATATTAAGTGATATTCAGTACATTCACGACATTATCAAATAATAAATAAGCAATAATATTATTTGTTATTTGAGTTAATTCAATTTTCTTATTTCTATAGATGAAAAAACTACTTAGCATCATTCATATTAAAGAATTATGAGGATCAATAGTATTGAAAAAGAAATTTGACACATAATTTGTGTAAGAACTGTTAGGCGAGCCCGAGCGTTGGGCATTAAGCGTGTTTAGAGCGTACAATCGAGCTTAGGGCGTAAGTCTCACGAAACTAAGCTCCATATGTGAGCTCCGAAATATTTTGCCAGAGCCCCAGAGTGAGTCTCAAAACTGCCTTTTAAAATACAGAACTCAGCATAGAAGCTCCATCATTTGTCTTAGATAAAAATTAAACTCATCAAAGTTTGTATTTTCGTATTGGGTAGGAATTATTTTAGATCAAATAGATAAATTATTTAGTCCAAGAAAAAATACATTTTGTGTTTATTTTTTTGATGATGCTTCATTGAAAGAAAAACATGGGACATGAGTCGGTGTAGCATTTCAAGTAATACGAAATAATAATTATGTAATTATTGCAAGTGATCACTCTTATCACTCGCATAGCCTTAATGCAAATAAGATGCATGTTCTTCAAAAAATTAAATTTCTGAGTGGTATATAATACCTGCTTATTTTGACATATTAGCATGGAGTATTTGACACATTATTGATTTAATGTAGCAACTTAAATAGGAGGAATAGAAAAAAAACACTTTAAAATTTGTGCTATCATTTTCGTAACAACATCTTTGTAACCGAATTTATTCTTATATATATTAGGTGTAATGTTCGGGTCCATCGTTACGGGTAGTTCAATCGTGCCAAGTTTTAGAGTTAGAAAACTCCAAATTTTGGGGTTTAAAATTCTGGGCTAGGCTAGTCTCGGCCGATTTAGGAGCGAGGCATAGTCTAGGGCCATCCGGGTAAGGATGGGGCCGGATGTCTTATGTTGAGCTAGTTTGCCTCGTAGCTAACACATAACGGAATCCGAGGGATTTTTCGTAATCGAATTTGGATAAGTAGAACTCCCGGAATCGAAGTTGACGTGAATGAGTTATTTCGGGACGTCGAAAAAATAAGTGTGTTATAAAATGGATTAATTTTGGAGGTTTTACGACTTTTTATCCCACGCCGTAGCTACCTCCTCCATAGCAAAAAAAAATTACCGCTAGAGCGGAAGTCAACGTCGGTCAGCCTCCGCCATAGCGGGCGACTCCGCTACAGCGGAACCGCTATAGCGGAGCGGACCGTTATAGCGGGATCGACGGGAATTAAAGCTGAAACATTCCCCAAAATATTCAGTTTTCACAAATTCATTTTGGGAGAAGGGCAAGGCGATTCTAGGCGTTTTTCCTTCATTTTTCCATTGTTTTCTTCCATAAAGTAAGGTTTCTACTCCCCAGTCTTCGTAATACTTTTCATATGCGCTAGAATTGCTAAGAAGAAACTTGGGGGAAGGTTAGAATAACCTAGGAATGGTAGAATCCGGGAAAGAAGGGAGATTCTAGACATGAATGTTCTTGGGTATTGTTAAAAGTAAGATATTATGATCATAGGTTGTTAAATTCTCTATTTTTATCCGTAAAAATGATAGAACTAGGGAAATTAATGGTGGAAAGCCCAGGAAAAATGGTGGAATGATCATGGGTGGCTGGGGTTTTGGGATTCGCTATAATCCGGGTAATGTGCAGGCCTTGTTTGTTAATTTCGTGTACTTGTATGTTATTTTAAACCAAGAACGAGAAAGGAATCCGGAACACGGGAAAGCTCGGGTTGAGTAGAGCTTGGATCATGTTGTACTGCTTATACACTGTTTATTTGGAAACTGGCTGATGATCCTACCAGTACACAGTGGTGGTGTACTAATACTGCACTTGCTTTTCCTTCTTGTGAGTACAGGTAATCTTCCAACGGTTGAGACGCGACCTCATCTGTAGTACCAGCGTTCCAGACTTCAAGGGTGACTTGTTCGATCAAGCTGCCTTGGACCTATCTTTAGAGTTGTAGCCCATTTGTTTCGGGCTTAAACTATTTCCTTTATGTATTGGGGTTGCATCCCCGTACTCTAGACATTGATAGATTGTTTGGTACTGCGACTTTCAGATTCTAGGGGGTAATTTCCACAGGTTGATGTTAATGAAGTATTTTCCTTATTTATTGAATGCTAGTTTACTTTTTGCACTTGGTTTTGAGCTATTAGAACGGTTAAGTTTGGAGAAGTGATGGTTCGCTCACCCGGGAGGTTGGGTGAGCCACTCACAGCGGTCTGGATCGTGAAAAAGATGGTATCAGATCCCTAGGTTCATTGATCTCGTCGTACCAAACAGGTCTAGTAGAGTCCTGCAGAATGATGAGGAGACGTCAGTACTTTTCTTCGGGTGGCTATGGGGCTTTAGGAAAAAATTGTCTCTTCCTTCTTTTCTTCGTGCTATAACTTGATTCCAATTGATATCTGGTGATACAAATTGGTATCTAACATCATTTACTCTTCTGTCCGCAGATGGTTAATACAAGGAACAATGGAGCAAGGCCAACGGTCCCGGCAGTGGGCCTGGCAGTTCGTGGCAGAGGTAGGGGAAGGGGCAGGGGATGAGCTCAAGCTGCTGCCAAAGTTCGTGAAGCAACCCCTTCCCCACCTCAGGATTATGTTGCGGAAGATGTGGAAGTGGTTGTAGAGAATGAAGGGGTGCAGGCAGTGGCGACACCAGTTGGGGGTGCAGGTCTTCCTACTATGACACCGGAAGCCTTTCAGCAGGCTTGGAATATTCTGATTGAGTTGGTTGGTAATGGAGCCATACCCGCAGCATTTGCGAATCAGGCCTTGGATACTCAGCCAGCGATCACTACGGTGCCGAGGATGGATGCAGCTTTAGGCACCAATGATTTCTTCAGGCCAATGCTAGGTCCCGTGATGATAGGGAATAAGCATGAGTTGCTGACCAAGTTTCTCAAGATAAAACCACCGACATTTCAGGGTACAGACAAGGAGGATGCCTATGAATTCATCCTGGATTGCTATGAGAGGTTGCACAAGTTGGGTATTGTACGTGAGCATGGGGTTGAATTGTCACTTTTCAGTTGCAGGGTGGTGGAGGTCTTATGTTGAGTGTCAATCTTCTGTTCTACTTCCACTGACTTAGGAGCAGTTCCACACTTTATTTCTAGAAAAGTATGTCCCCCGTACTTTGAGGAACCAGATGAAAGATGAGTTTTTGAACTTAGAGCAGGGTGGCATGTCAGTCTCTACTTACGAGGCTAAGTTCCACACCTTATCTCATTTTTCCACACAGATATTGGGTTCCGAGGAGGAACGGGTCCGCTTGTTTATGAAAGGGTTGAATACTGAGCTACAGGTACTGTCAGTGCATATGACTTCTTCAGGGAAGGACTTCAATGATGTGGTGAATTATGTGAAGAAACTTGAGGGAGTCAAGCAGGCGGGGAAGGCTAAGGCTTTAGCCAAGAATCCCCGAAACGAGGGGAATTTTGGTGGTTCATACTCCAGGGGCCAGAATCAGCAGGCTTACTCAGCCCGTCCTATTCAGTCAGCTCTGCCAGCTACTACAGGTAGTCGTCAGAGAGCTCAGTCTTCAGCTCCTAGAGGCCAGGGAGCGTCTTACACAACAGCTAGCAGGCCTGTACTTGACCGTGGTTGCTTCCATTATGGTGATCTGGACCACATTAAGAGGGAGTGTCCACAGAGGCAGACAGGTAACCAGGGTCAGCAGCAGTCTAGAGTAGTGGTCTCAGCAGGCAGAGGCGGAAATGCTAGGGATCGTCCACAGGGTGGGCGAGGTAATTTTTAGGGAGACAGGGGAAACGGCGGTGCAGACAGGGGTGCAGCGCAGCAGGCCCGAGAAGTTGCCCGAATTGATGATCGGGCCCATTGCTATGCTTTTCCATGGAGGACCGAGGCAGAAGCCTTAGATGCGGTGATCACAGGTACCATTCTTGTCTGCGATAAAATGGTTTCGATATTATTTGACCCAGGTTTTACATATTCTTATGTGTCTGTGAGTTTTGCGTTGGGTCTGGACCTTATTTGTGATATCCTTGATTCCTCTATCCATGTTTCTACCCTGGTTGGAGAGTCTGTTATTGTGACTCATGTTTATCATGACTGTTCTGTGGTATTTGTGAGGTTGCATACTTGGGTAGACTTGATAATTCTGGATATGGCTGATTTTGATATTATCTTGGGTATGACCTGGCTATCTCCTTATCATATTGTGTTGAACTGTAACACCAAGACTGTGGCTCTAGAGATTTCGGGTAAGGATAGACTAGAGTGGGAAGGTGTGTACAAGCCTAAGCGAGTTAAGATAACATCATTTGTTCGGGCTAGGAGGCTAGTAGGGAGGGGTGTCTAGCCTTCTTAGCTCATCTCCGGGATGATAGTGTGGAGTCCCTGTCTATTGAGTCAGTTCCAATGGTTTCTGAATTATTAGAGGTGTTTCCAGCAGACTTGCCTGGTATGCCTCCGGACAGGGATATAGATTTCTGTACTGATTTGGAGCCAGGCACTCGTCCCATTTCCATTCCTCCGTATCGTATGGCTCCGGCAGAGTTAAGGGAACTTAAGACTCAGCTACAGGAACTCCTAGATAAGGGATTTATATGTTCCAGTGCTTTGCCTTGGGGTACTCCGGTTTTATTTATAAAGAAGAAGGATGGTAGTATGTGGATGTGCATAGATTATAGGCAGTTGAACAAGGTGACCATCCGGAATAAGTACCCTCTACCCCGTATAGATGATTTGTTTGACCAGCTTCAGGGTGCATCAGTATTTTCAAAATTGACTTAAGGTCGGGGTACCATCAGTTAAAGATTAGGCCTGAGGACATTCCGAAAACTGCTTTTCAGACTCGGTATGGGCATTACGAGTCTCTAGTAATGTCATTTGGTTTGACCAATGCGCCGGCAGCATTCATGAGTTTGATGAATGAGTTATTTAATTCGTATTTGGATTCCTTCGTAATTGTGTTTATCAATGATATTTTGATCTACTCTAAGAGTAGGGAGGAGCAGGCTAACCATCTTTGTATCGTGCTGGATATATTGAGACGCCAAAAGCTTTATGCAAAATTCACTAAGTGTGAGTTTTGGTTGACTTCAGTTGCATTTTTGGGGCACGTAGTGTCAGAACAGGGGGTGATGGTAGACCCCCAGAAAATTGAAGCAGTCAAGAGTTGGGCTCGGCCTAGCTCTGTGACGGAGGTGAGGAGTTTTATTGGGCTCGTAAGGTACTAACAGAGGTTTGTTAAGGATTTTTCTTCTATCAATACTTACCTAACCAGGCTGACACAGAAAGATGTACCATTCGTGTGGTCTGACAAGTGCGAGAAGAACTTTCAAAAGCTCAAGATACTTTTGACCACGGCTCCTATATTGTCCTTACAGGTTGAAGGTAAAGACTTTATTATTTACTATGATGCTTCACATTCTGGTTTGGGTGTTGTGTTGATGCAGGATAGGAATATGATAGCCTATGCATCCAGGCAGTTGAAGGTGCATGAGAGGAATTACCCGACTCACGACTTAGAGTTGGCATCGATGGTTTTTGCACTAAATATTTGGAGACACTATCTTTATGGTGTCAAGTGTGAAGTATTCACTGATCATCGCAGTCTGCAGCATTTGTTCACTCAAAAGGATTTGAATCTGAGGCAGAGGAAGTGGATGGAGTTATTGAAGGACTATGATGTGACTATTCAATACCATCCGGGTAAGGCTAATGTGGTGGCAGACGTGTTGAGATGGAAGACAGTTAGCATGGGTAGTTTGGCTTGTTTGGGGGTGTCCAAACGACCACTAGCCAAGGAAATTCGGGCTTTAGAGGCCAAGTTTATGCACTTGGGGGTTTCAGAACAGGGTGGTTTGTTGGCCAGTATTGAGGTCAAAGCCACTTTCATAGAGGAAATAAAGGCCAAACAGTTTCAGGATCCAAAACTGAGTAATCTTCGAGGTAAGGTAATATCCGGGGAATCCAGAGACGTCACGCTAGACTCTGGCGGAGTGTTGAATTTCAGGGGGAGGATTTGTGTTCCTCTTGTTGAAGACATAATTCAAGAAATCTTGACAGAAGCTCATGGTTCGCGGTACTCAATTCATCCGGGTGTGACTAAAATGTACAGGAACTTGAGGCAGCGTTACTGTTGGCCCGAGATGAAAGGGGACATAGTTGATTGTGTGTCCAACTGTCAGAACTGACAGCAAGTAAAGTATGAACACCAGAGACATGCAGGACTACTTCAGAGAATGTCAATTCCAGAGTGGAAGTGGGAAATGATAGACATGGATTTCGTGGTGGGTCTTCCCAAGACATTGGGGAAGTATGACTCAATTTGGGTTATTGTTGACAGACTGACCAAGTCCTCTCATTTTATTCCGGTCAGGGTAGATTATAATTCACAGCAATTGGCTAAAATCTACGTGAAGGAAATTGTTAGAATGCATGGGGTGCCACTGTCTATCATTTCAGACAAGGGTATGCAGTTTACTTTCAAGTTCTGGGGCAAGCTACATGAAGAGTTGGGTACACAACTCACTTTTAGTACAGCCTTCCATCCTCAGACTGATGGTCAGTTGGAGAAGATGATCCAGGTATTGGAGGACATGCTGAGAGCATGTGTGATGGACTTCGGGGGTCGTTAGGACCAGTTCCTACCGTTATGTGAATTCTCATACAATAATAGTTATCACTCCAGTATTGACATGACACCATTCGAGGCGTTGTATGGGAGGAGCCGCAGATCACCGGTTGGGTGGCTTGAGGAAGGCGATGTAAAGCCTTTAGGAGTGGAACTAGTGAAGGAAGCGCAAGAAAAGGTAAGGGGCATTCAGGCCAAGTTGTTGGCTGCCCAAAGCAGGCAGAAGGAATATGCAGATCGCAAGGTCCGGGAGATGGAATTTCAGGTTGGTGAACAGGTATTGTTGAAAGTGTCACCAATGAAGGGAGTTATGCGGTTTGGTAAGAAGGGCAAGCTTAGCCCTCGGTTCATCAGTCCGTTTGAAGTTCTTGAGATTGTGGGGCCAGTGGATTACAAGTTAGCACTGCCACCCAGTTTGTCGGGCGTCCATCTGGTATTCCATGTATCCATGCTTAAGCGATACCATGGGGATGGGGACTACATCATCAAGTGGGATGAGGTTCTTTTCGATAAAGATCTTCGTTATGAAGAGGAACCAGTCTTGATTCTTGCCCGGGATGTCCGGAGGTTGAGAACAAAGGTGATTGATATGGTAAAAGTTTAGTGGAAGCATCATCCAATTGAGAAATCCACTTGGGAAACCGAGAAGGATATGCGGGACAATTACCCTCAATTGTTTGAGAATTCAGGTACTACACTTTTCTTCTTTTATTTCTGTAATTTTGGGTTTGATCATTCGGGGATGAACGATGGATAAATTGGTATCTATTGTAATGACTGGGTCCGTCGTTATGAGTAGTCCAATCATGCCAAGTTTTAGAGGTAGAAATCTCCAAATTTGGGGGTTTGAAATTCTGGGCTAGGCTAGTCTCGACAGGTTTAGGAGTGAGGCATAGTCTAGGGACATCTGGGTAAGGATGTGGTCGGATTTCTTGTGTTGAGCTAGTTTTTGTTGTAGCTAACACATAACGGAGTCCGGAGGACTTTTCAGAATCGAATTTGGGTAAGTAGAACTCCCAGAATCGAGGTTGACGTGAAGGGATTGTTTCGGGACATCGAAAAAATAAGTGTGTTGTAAAATGGATTGATTTTGGAGATTTTACGACTTTCTGTACATAGCAGTTGACACTTTGCCTTAGCGACCTCCGCCGTAGCAGAAAAATTACCGCTACAACTGAAGTCAACGTCGGTCAGCCTCCGCCATAGCGGGCGACTCCGCTACAACAAAACTACTATAGCGGAGTGGACCGCTATAGCGGGCTTGACGAGAATTAAAGCTGAAACATTCCCCAAAACATTCAGTTTTCACAATTTTATTTTGGGAGAAGGGCAAGGCGATTCCAGGCGTTTTTCCTCCATTTTTCCATTATTTTCTTCCCTAAGGTAAGGTTTCTACTCCCGAGTCTTCGTAATACTTTTTCTATGCGGTAGAATTGCTAGGAGGGAACTTGGGGGAAAGTTGAAATAACCTAGGAATGGTAGACTCCGGGGAAGAAGGGGGATTCTAGATATGAATGTTCTTGGGTATTGTTAAAAGTAAGATATTATGATCATAGGTTGTTAAATTCTCTATTTTTATTCGTAAAAAAAATAGAACTAGGGAAATTAATGGTGGAAAGCCCAGAAAAAAGGGTGGAATAATCATGGGTGGTCTGGGGATTTGGGATTCGCTATAATCCGGGTAATGTGCAGCTCTTGTTTGTTAATTTTGTGTACTTGTATGTTATTTTAGACCAAGGAGAAAGGAATTCGAAACACGGAAAAGCTCGGGTTGAGTAGAGTTTGGATCATTTCGAGGTAGGTGATGGCTTACGATTCCTGTGAATGTCGTATGTCGTATGTTCTTGTACTTTTATCTAAGTGGTTGTATGAATTGCATTGCTTAGAGGGATTGTGTAGAATGTCTAAGAGTCCTGTTTCACAGTCTGTGAGTTAAACGGTGTATACTTGTTGGTTTACAAGTTGTGTGTTCATTATTTGACTGTGGATTATTCGGTTGGCTCAGGTACCACTCCTGGTACAGGTATACTAAATTATTCTATCTCGTGCACCGATACGATATCTATGTCTCATATTTCACTAGATGGTATTTCTAGATTACGAAAATAATTTCTAGTGATAGTACTAATCCTAAAAGATTTTTCTTACCCCTGCCAGTACTACCACCTCAGTGGCATAAAAATTGACCTACTTTTTTTAAGCGTTTCCATTATGAAAATTAAAATAACAAAAATTTAAAATGCAAAAATAATAGAAATAAAAATTCAAGAATTAAAATTCTAAATAAAAGTAAGAGAGATAGAATGAATGTACTAAATTATCAGAGATAAAGAAATAACAATATAATCGTAAATTAATGAATTGATCATTTGAAGGTTGAACATTTTCAATTGATCTAGTTAATTGCGAATTTGCAAAAACAATTAAAGTAGAATAGTAGAAATGGCTAGAAAATTAAGAGAGAATGAGAATGTTGTAGTAACATTAATGAAAGGTAGGAGGTATTTACATGTGAAAAATGGGTTAAAATGTAACTTGGGGGGGGGGGGGGGGCTTGTTGGTCGTCGGCCAAACAATTATTGGTCCAACGGCTACATTTCAACTGATTTTCAAAATTCTTTTAAAAAAATATTCAAAAATTGGTCGGTGTCCTGGTGGGCCGTGTACCAATCTCTCAACTAGGTCGATCTACCGGGCTCAGACTCTTGTTTGGCCCAGCCTCCTGTCCGGTCTCCCTAGCCTAGCCCCCCTCGTCCTATAGCTGGGTCGTCCCAAGCCGGTGTTTTACCAGGTTAAATTGGGGGTCGGTCCGACCTAGTTGACAGACTTAGATTCTCTACATGTTATGTATATATTTTTTTGTGTTTAGAGGGGTAATTATTGTTTTGTGTTCTTTTGAAATTAAATTACTTACTTGTCTAGCAATCTTTTCGTAGGAATTAAATTGAAACTAAAGGATAAAATAGTTGTTTAATGTTTTATGAGAATTTTAGTAATTCAATTTTTAACTTTAAATTTGAAACTTTTCACTTTTGTATTATATTTGTAATAAATAATAGATAACATGTAGATAACAGGTATATCATATTATGGATATTGAGCCTACCCCTCACCATATTGATATAGTTTGATTGAAAAGAAAAATCCAAATTCAAATTTAGTGAATAAATTAGTTCATATAGAATATGCTTTCAGACAGAGGGAATAAAATTAAAAAATTACGTACTAAATCAATCATAATGATTACATCACTCATCAATTGCAGCTTGCACACGAAAACCAATTCACACAAACACACACACAAAATTGAAGGCTTTTTTTGAAGAATTAATTAATTAATTAACCACATTGCATTTTTTCCTAATTTCTCCAGCAGATCCAGTCAAAACTCCAATAGCTCCCATTCTCTTCATTGATTGGCTAAATTCAGTGAAGAATTTTCCAGCAATAAGCATCTCATCAACAATGTTTTTAGCCCCTTTGTCAGTCAAAAGTGCAGCATCTGACTGAAAAAGACCCTTTTGTTGTTTTAATACTGAGAAATAATCATTGTCAAAGGTTAGAGAACTCCCAGGATCCATTTCAACAGTTGTTGTCTTGTCTGAAAGGCTTTGACATTTTGTTTTCAAGAAAGTTGCATATGTTGAATTCAAGGAAGGATCAGAATCACCCTTTCCTGTGAAATTGTATAGCCTGTTGCTGAAGAGATTACAATGTCCTGCTCCAATTGTATGTCCCCCTGCAAAATCAAAAAAATTGATAATCTCATTTCATGTTCGAATGGATTTAAGTTATATACACTAACAGTATGCTGAATTTTTTACATTATCAATGTAAGTTAACATACTATTACCAACACAAAACTTAAACTTTATTTGAGTTTAGCGGTTAACTTCTTTTATGATGACAGTGTATAATTTTATACACCATTAGGTTAAAATACCCTACTTCAACATGTAATTGTACATAATAAGCGTAATATGGTAAATCAAACGAAATAACATGCTATAACAAGTCAAAATACGTTACACTTACCGTGTTAAATTTCACACTGTCGAGGTAAGAAAAATACATTCTTGACTTTGTAGTATATTAATTACATAAACCAAATTAACACAAAGTAGCTTGGAGTACTACCTGATAAAACCACAAGATCATGAACAGTGAGGCTTTTGTTGGCAAAGGACTGTTTGAGGGCAGTGAAATTGAAGAATGGTGATGGGATTTCAGAGAGTGCTTCTGAAGACTTTGAAATCCTTCCATCTCTTCTTCCTGTTAGCACTTCCCACATTGGTTTCTTCAACTGCAATGCTTTCACCACATCATGTCAATATTGGTCATTTCATGACTAAAGTTATACATTTTAAATTGCTACATTAGGTTTGTCTGAATCCTAATCCTAATACCATAACAAGAATGTTGCTTAACTAGTGAAAACTAGTACTCTCCCTGTTTCAATTTGCTTGTCTTAGTTTGATTTGGCACATAGGAAAAGAAACTAAATAAGACTTTTAAATCTTGTGGTCTTAAATTAATTTGTTGTGTAATGTAATGTCCTTTGAATCTTGTGATCTTACTAAATATAAAAAAGTGACATTTCTTTTATAAACAAACTAAAAAGAAAGTAAAATAAATTGAAATAGAGGGAGTACTAGTATAGTAGTGATAGTTTGTACATTTATATATAATGAAATTAAACACATATATATATTCATTGACAACATAAAGAATATTTACACTATTTAATATATTTAAACACGATATAGTAGGTGATGCGTCCTATTACTTAGAATGTTATATATATACTATCTTATATGCTATCTCATAATTAAACGTTCTTTGACACTATGAGTGTATAGAACTTAAACTCATATCGAACTACTTACTTGGAAAGAAACAGAGTCTCTAGTAGCTAATGTCAAAATGTCAGCACAAGATACGACTCCTGGGCAAGTTTTTTCTAGTGCAGTCTTTATTTCATCAATCACATCAAAACCTCCAAGGCTTAAGTTTGGTATTGCAGCCTTCTCTGCACTGTTGTTTGCTATGGAGTCTATCAATACTGAACCATCACAACCCTAAAAGAACACCAATTTCAAGAAAACAATGGGTTAAACACGTGTAAAATCTTTTATACGTTATTTCACGAGATGTATAAAATGTAACGACAATTGAGAAATACCAAAAGAACAGATTTTAAGTAATGTGTGGAGAATACGTACCCTGACAAAGCAGTCGTGGAAATGCATCCTCAACAACTTAGCAGGCAAAGTAGAATTACTAGCAACACGTTTCCAAGTGATGTTTTGAACAATTTGTTCAGCTTGTGGACAACTCGACTTGTAAAAACCTTTTCTTAGTTGGCCATTGCTATGTCCTATTGCAACCGAAACTAGTATAGTGAACAACAAAAGCTTCGATATTCCTCCTTCCATGATCTTCCTCACTCTTTCTTGCAATTTATATTGTTTTCTCTGCAATTAATCTTAGTTAGGCAGATACCTCAACGTTCTCACTTATAATTAAGTAATTAGTGTTTAGCTCTTCTATTTATAGTGTGAGATCTACTCTCTCCATTCACTTTTACTTGTCCACTATTCTAAAAATAGATTTTCACTTTTACTTGTCACTTTTAATTATAATATCAAGAAAAGACACCTATTTTTTTGGGATAAGGACGAAAGTGGCCGTTCGGCCAAAATAAATTCCAACCAAATAGCCTCAAAATTTGAATTCCATCTTATAGCCACGCGTTCAGCTGCTGTAGACGAGAGGCCACATTATGTGCAAAAAATTATGTGCAAAAAAAAGCTCAGGGTCCAATTCAAATTGATACCCAATCAATAAAAATTAAAAAAAAAAAAGAATTGCTGCCTCTTTTCTTTTTTGTTCTTTTCTCGTTGTAGCTTTATTATATTATTTTTTTGCTTCCTCTTTTATTTTAAAAAAATATATTTTGCTCTTCTATTTTTTTAAAAAAAATCAAATATAATTTTTTCACAACTTTTTTTCTTTTTCTAAATATAATTTTAAAAAAAAAAATTTATTAGTGCATATTTGATAGCAAATACATGTATTTTTTATATCAGATACATGTATTGGATAACTGTATCTTTGTTTCTTCTTCTAATGTATTGATACAACCTCCATATGTATTGACACATATTGATACAATACATATATGAGTATTTTAAAATATTGATACATATATACAAAACAATACATATTGATACGATTTCTATACACATTCGATACAGATACATATTCTACATAACTATTATACAATTTCTATACACATCATATACAAATACATATTTTATACGACAATGATACAATTTTTATACAACAATTGTACATTTTTAAACACATTTATATAATTATTATATATTTTTTATAAGCAATGATACAATTTCTATACACATATTATACATATACATATTTTATATAATAATTATACAATTTCTATACACATCCTATACATTTTCTATATAAATCTTATACAAATATGTATTTTGTACTATAACTATACAATTTCTATATAATTGTATTTAATTATAAAAGTATAATTTAATTAAAACTTGCCAAAAAAATAAAATAAGAGTATTATATATTAATATATTTATTATACACTTTATATAATAAATAAATAAAAAAGGAGCAACAAAAAAACAAACAAAATGAAGAAGCCAGCAAAAAAATAAGAAAACGGAGCAATGAAGAAACAAACAAATAAAATAAAATAATCAGCAAAAAAAAACAAAAACAAGAAGAGTAAATGAAAAGGTCAACAAGGCAAATTGAGTTTAATAGTCCGAATTTGGGTCATCCACATCAATGATTAAAAGTTGGAAATAAAATATCTGAAAGGTTTTATTTTGTCCAAGAGGCCAAATATGAGTTATTTCTTTTTAAAATGGTCAGCCATGTCCTTTTCCCATTTTTTTCATGATTTACCCATAACATTAATTACTTATTCTCTAAATTATTTTTCAATACCTAATAATAAAAATCAATTAATAAGGATAATGTGATAGAATAGTCATATCAATTATTATCTTTCTTAATAGACGTGTCAAGTAAAAATGCACGGAGAAAGTAGAAGCTAGCTTTCGAGCTAGGTGTTTAACCTGACCGAGTACTAATCCAAAACACATGAAAACAGCTAAACAACTTTTTAATATTAATTAGCAACTCCAACTTGCTTCTTAATTACAGGTTCCGGTCTAATTAGATACTCCCTCAGTTCTTTTTTAGTTGTCATATTTCATTTTTTGAGAATCAATTTGACCAATTTACAAAGTTAAATTAGATTAAATTAATTCAATATTTTAAAATTAAAATTTTGAAATTCAAAAACTATATGAAAAGTACTATAAGTTGCAATTTTTCTTTTTTCAATATGATTAAAAAGTATGACTTAAAATGTTGGTCAAAGTTTGTATCGTTTGAATCTAAAAGAGGAAACTATAACAACTAAAAAGGAACGGAGGGAGTATATATTAAGCGCAAGTTTCTTCTTTATTCACATGTTTCAAGTTCTATATATGCACTGTAACAAATATTTACATATCAAATTACTTAAAAGTAATTATACGTAAATTATTATGAATATAAGCATAATGGATAACCTATTAAAAATGATAACTATATATATACTGATAGGTAGAGACGGATCAATAACCATTAAAAAAAAATTCCGCAGTGTCCAATAATAACTTTTATCAATAACCATTTCTAGCTGCTCTTGGTATGCATGTTTTTCTTTGATTTTTTATTGAGTCCCACGTCGCTGTCGCTGGGTGGGAGTCAAATTTATCTCCTTATATGATTTTGATTTTATCGGGTAAATCTAACTTTTTGAACTAATTTTTACGATTGAACTATACCCCAAAATCTATTTCTTTATACTTTTCAATATCGATCACTTTCACCCACAAGTATTTATTTTACCCAATGAGACAGAAATCTTGTAACTGATACTTTAACCAAATTGAAATTTTGTTGCTTTATGTAACGTACAAGTTTTGGTTTCAGTTAGAATATTTTAGGCTTTAGGGGGCAAACAAATATGAATTATAATAAAGGTTGTCGAACCAATAATTGCATTGAAAATGGAAGTGCCATTTCTTGAAGAAATGCCTTAATTAGTCAGTACTGCATATTGCATGGCCTTAAAGAGATTAATATTGATAAGTTAACCACATTTTCCTAAGTAAAACACAAGGGAAAATAATGTTTTTAGTTCTTGTGTTATTGCATTATTTCTATTTTAGTCCTTGTGATATTTGGTTATGTGCATTTGACCTTCAATTAAGCAATGCGTGTGATTTTGGTTCTTTGACTAACGAAAATAAAATAAAATAACAGTCTGTTAAATTGCAGAGGGGCAGATCAGGTATTTCATATTACTTTTATTGCATACACTTACAAAAGAAAAAGAAAAAAGAAACTATTTTTGCATTTTATTTCTCCAATCTCTCTTCTTTTTTCGCGAAAATAACTCTACTAGAATATATTTAATAAGAAATAATTCATGGAGTATAACCACACTAGAAACATAAATACCTGATTTGCTCCTCTGCAGTTTAACAGACCGTTATTTTATTTGATAATCATTAGTTGAAGGACTAAAATCACACGCATTGCTTAACTGAAGGTCAAATACACTTAACTGAATATCAGAAGGACTAAAGTAAAAATAATGTAATAACACAAGGACTAAAAATATTGTTTCCTCAAAACACAGTGATCAAAGAAGCAATGAAATGTCGTAATTAAGTATTATATGCAAGCTCAATTTGCTATGGTTTCGAGGACATCATTGATTTAAATTTGATAAATTCGACATTTATAGATTTTGACACTACATTCATTGAACTTCTAAAATTAAGGGTTCAACTTTAATATTTATTAAGTTTCAATATTTTTTTCACAATATATTTTAACTTTATGCGAAAAATATTGGATTCAATTGAATCGACAGCACAAAAACTGCAACCGTCATTGTGTATTGATAAGTATCCAATTAATCATGGTTGGTAGAGTAGGTTTAACGATGTTTCTGTAACAAATTTCTACCAATGATTATGTAATAATATAGATATTTGCATTATATGAAGAGATTAGTTAGATGCACCAAGTTAGCTACGATAGTTACGGCTATTCTATTCTACTCCTTTTCTTTTTCCACATAATGGTTCTATTATCTAAGATTGCTAACTAAGTCAACCTTTCACAAGTTCATACACTCACGTACCAAACAATATGTTAACTAATGAAGATTAATAGCCAGAGCTTGTAATTAGTTTGTTAGTTATGTTTAAAAGCTAGTTAAGAACTGTTAGTTACAAACAGTAGAAGGTGCAGTTGAGTATAACTAACTGCACTGTTAACAGCTCTAAAAACCAACCTACTAAGCTACAGCATACTAGTATATATACTCATCATAGTGTATTGTAATAACTCACTTCAAGATACTCAATACAATACAATACAACTCTTTCTCTCTAATGTTCATACTCACATTTCTCTCTTCCTCCTTCTTCTCCTTCTTCTTCCTCTTCCCTCTTCTTCCTAATGATTGTTGATCATGTCTATGGTATCTCAATTCTGCAATAGTTCATGGTATCAAAGCAGGATCTCTTAGGCATCTCGTGGATCAGTGATTAGTCCAAGAAATAGTTCAAATTCAAAATCCAAGATTGAGAGTCCTGTAAGTTCTTGTTGCTGTTGATCTTCAAAAGTCTTTCAGAAAAAATTGTTCAGAGATCTGAACTACTGACTCGATTCTCAACTGTTAAAGTCGTCAAAAGTATATTTGCTTCTGCTACCAATCTGAGGGGAAAAATGGATACTGAACGAATGGATGGATTGAATGGTGTTGCAAATAGTAATGCGAGTGGAGTCTCTCAAGATGGAGAGTTGAATGCAAGAAATGGACAGAGTCAACACCGGTCTGCAGGGATTGATTATAATCATCCCTTGTTCTTATCACCTTCTGATGTTAATGGGATTCAGATTATTTCATTCCAACTAACAGGTGTTGAAAACTTTACAATTTGGTACAGATCAATGAGAGTTGCTCTCTTGGGGAGAAACAAGCTTGGCTTGGTCGATGGATCGTGTGATAAAGAAAGGTTTTCAGAAATATGTGGAACCATTGGGAAAGGGTCAATGCTATTGTTCTTTCTTGGTTGCTAAATTCTGTAGCAAAGAATCTACTTGGCAGTGTGATGTATGCCTCTAGTGCTCAGGTGGTTTGGCAAGATTTGTTAGAGAGGCTTAACAAGGTTGATGGTTCAAGAACCTATAATCTGCATAAGGAAATTGCTACTAGCACACAAGGTCTCTCCTCTATATTTGTTTACTTCTCAAAACTAAAGAATATTTGGGAAGAATTTGAAGCACTTGTTCCAACCCCTGGGTGTGATTGTGAGAAGTCAAAAAACTTTGTGTTACATCTACAGAAGCTGAAACTGTTCCAGTTCTTAATGGGATTGAATGACTCTTATGGGCAAGCAAGAAGTCAGATATTAATGATGAGTCCCTTACCATCTATCAATCAGGCATATGCAATGTTAGTAAGTGATGAGGGGCAGAAGTCAGCTACATCTTCTACAGCTGGAGTTCTTGGTACTAATCCTGGTGCTAACATGGGAAGTTTGGATATTGCTATGTATTCAAAGTCAAACACCGGTGAAAATAACTACAACACTGGTGGGAATGGTTACCAGAGGTTTAAGAAAAACTACAGTAACTATAATGTAGTTTGTGAGTTTTGTAAGTGTAAAGGCCACAGTAAGGAGCAGTGCTACAAACTAGTAGACTATCCCAATGATTTTAAGTCATAAAAGAAAGGGATAACCAACAATGGAGCTGCATACAATATGGTTGGTGAACATAGAAATAGAAGTGGGCATAATGTTGAAGACCATGATACTGAAAGTAAGGTTGGTTATGGTCAAGGTATAACAATTCCAACAAGGAGTTACATGCCGGCTGCTAGATCACAAAGTGCTATTGGTGAAACCTCCAGAAGTCAAGATGGGAGTGCTCAGTTGACACATATGGGAGGCAGTTATTTCTCAATAGAACAATATGAGCAGATCCTAAAACTACTCAACCAGGGCAACACAAATTCTACTACATTTGTGGCTGCAAATGCAGCAGGTATTACTAGTCCAACAGAGGAAAGACATATGGTTATGCTACTTTCCAATTGTCATGAGTGGATCATAGACACTGGGGCAACTAATCATATGGCTTCATCTCTAGAATTACTAAATAAGAACTCTATAACTAAAATCAGTATTTCAAGAAAGGTATATCTTCCAAATGGGGATGTGGCACTGGTAACACACACAGGCACTAGCTCAGTATCTCAAAAAACTAGTGTTTCTGATGTGTTATATGTACCTCAGTTTAGTTACAATTTATTATTTGTTTCAAAGCTAACAAGAGAACTGCAGTGCTTTGTCTCCTTTTTCCCTGACTTTTGTATTTTTCAGGATCTCTTCACTGGGAGGGTGAAGGAGATTGGTAAAGAAGAGGATGGTTTATATCTACTGTTGAATCATCATGATTCATATGGAAGAAATCTTAGTCTAGCTGTTGTTCAAAACACACAAGGAAGATGCAAGGAGGATATTAGTCTTTGGCATGCAAGACTAGGACATAGTTCTTCAGTAGTTTTAAACAAATTGTTTCCCTTTACTCTACAACATATTAAGACTGGCTTAGACAAATGTAGTATCTGTCCATGTGTTAAGAAGGTTAGGTTGCCTTTTTCTTCCAGTAGTATACAAAGTGTGACCTGTCTTGAGTTGTTGCATGTAGATCTATGGGGTCCTTATAGGACTGCTACATATGATGAAAATAGATTTTTCTTAACTGTTGTAAATGACTATTCCAAATTTACATGGCTATTTCTTCTTAAACAAAAATCGGATGTGTGTGTATGCCTTCAGTACTTTTTCAATTATCTTTTAAATCAGTTTAACAAGGTGATTAAAATCATTAGAACAGACAATGGAATAGAGTTTCTAAATTCTGTCTGTGACACTATGTTCAAACAATTAGGCATAATTCATCAAGGAAGTTGTGCCTATACACCTCAGCAAAATGGTGTGGCTGAGAGAAAGCATAGACATATTTTAGAAGTAACAAGAGCCTTAAGAATTCAAGCTAATATACCTATCAGATTTTGGGGACACTGTGTGCTTGCTGCAGTATATCTTATAAATAGACTTTCTAGTGTTGTTATCAACAATGTCTTTCCTTTTGCAAGACTGTATGCTAAGCAACCAAATATAGGTCATCTAAGAGTGATAGGTTGTTTATGTTATGCTAAAGACTTAATTCAACATGATAAAATGTTATCAAGAGTTAGAACTGCAGTACATATGGGATATTCCAGTGTGCAAAAAGGTTATGTTTTGCTAGATCTCACTAATAACCTGTTCTTTGTTAGTAGGGATGTTGTCTTTAAAGAAGATGTTTTTCCATTCAGTCAAGCAGAGAACAGACACAAGACAGTGTTTGTGGATACTAGCACAAATGATTCAGAAAACTGGCTACTTGGAAACATTGAGTTTGGTCCTACTAATGCTACAAACTATCATGAGTCAGTCATAGCTCACCATGAGTCAGCAGATGATGTGATTCAACATGATGAGGTGATTCAAGATGCCCCAAAGGAAGTAGTACCTCTGATTGAAGAGCATGAGGTGGTGTCTCAGAACCACCTAGAAGTAGTGCCTGAAGTCCAAGCTCCTGTGAATACAAAATCAGAAAGAGGCAAGAAACGACCTGTGTGGTTAAAGGACTTTGTGTCTCTCAACATTCATGATAGTTCCTTGTATGGGTTGGATAAGTATCTCAGTTATGATGGTTTGAGTAAGAAATATCAGGCTTATATTGTTGCTTTCTCCACAACTACAGAACCTAGCTCCTACTCAGAGGCTGCAAGAGATCCTAAGTGGATTCAAGCTATGAAAGAAGAGGTGCAAGCTTTGGAGAACAATCATACTTGGGATCTGGTTTTACTTCCACAAGGAAAGAGTACTATAGGGTGCAGATGGGTTTACAAGATTAAGTATAAGGCAAATGGTAAGATCGAGAGATACAAGGCTCGACTAGTAGCTAAAGGCTATAGTCAAAGAGAAGGAATAGACTATCAAGAAACCTTTTCACCTGTTGTGAAAATGGTTACTGTCAGAACTGTTCTATCATTAGCAGCAGCATCTCAGTGGCATATACATCAGATGGATGTATACAATGTTTCTTCAAGGAGATTTACATGATGAGATCTATATGGACCTTCCACAGGGATTCAACAGTCAGGGGGAGACAACAAGGAAGGTATGCAAACTGGTTAAATCCCTGTATGGGCTAAAACAAGCTCCTAGACAGTGAAATGCTAAACTCTCTGAGGCCTTAGTCAAAATGAACTTCCATCAGAGTCAATATGACCACTCTTTATTCATCAAAAAGTCAATCAAAAGGATCACAATCATACTTGTGTATGTAGATGACATGTTGGTCACTGGTGATAGTTTAGAACTGATTGAAGAAACAAAGACTACACTCAAACAGACTTTCAAGATAAAAGATTTAGGAGAACTAAGGTACTTTCTAGGGATTGAATTTTCTAGATCAAAGGAAGGTATCACAATGCATCAAAGGAAGTATTCCTGTTAATATCAGAAACTGGATTAGCAGGAGCTAAACCAGCATATAGTCCAATTGACACAAATGAAAAACTTACTTCTAAGCAGTATGATAAAGGAACGGGTCAAGCAGAAGAGGATTCTATAGTAGATCAAGCTGTATACCAGAGGCTTATTAGAAAGTTTCTATATTTAACAGTTACAAGGCCTGATATAGCTTTTGTTGTACAGATTCTGAGTCAATTTCTACAACAGCCTAAAAGCTCACATATCAAGGCAGCTTTAAGGGTTGTTAGGTACATTAAGCATCAACCAGGACAAGGTTTATTGTTATCCAGCAATCCTAATATTGCAGTTACTGCATATTGTGATGCAGACTGGCATCATGTCCACTGACAAGGAGATCTATTACTGGTTTTATGATCAAAATTGGAGACTCATTGGTGTCTTGGAAGTCAAAGAAACAGTCTGTGATGTCTAGAAGCTCTGGTGAATCTGAATATAGGAGTCTTGCTACAACAGTAGCAGAGTTAACTTGGTTGCTTGGACCACTTGGTTTATTAAAAGAAGTTGGTGGTGAAGTTGCTCAGCCAGTGGTCATATATAGTGACAGTAAAGCAGCATTGCAAATTGTTGTCAATCTTGTGTTTCATGAGAGGACTAAACACATAGAGATTGACTGTCATTTTATGAGAGAAAAAATCCAACAAGGGTTGATTACAACCAAGTACATTGCCACTAAAGAACAGCTTGCTGATATATTTACAAAGGGATTGTCCAAGGTGCAGAATGAATATTTGAATCCAAGCTAGGAGTCCTTGACATCTTCCTACCTCCTAGCTTGAGGGGGGGTGTTAACTAATGAAGATTAATAGCCAGAGCTTGTAATTAGTTTGTTAGTTATGTTTAAAAGTTAGTTAAGAACTGTTAGTTACAAACAGTAGAAGGAGCAGTTAGTTATAACTAACTGCACTGTTAACAACTCTAAAAACCAACCTACTAAGCTATAGCATACTAGTATATATACTCATCAGAGTGTATTGTAATAACTCACTTCAAGATACTCAATACAATACAATACAACTCTTTCTCTCTAATGTTCATACTTACATTTCTCTCTTCCTCCTTCTTCTCCTTCTTCTTCCTCTTCCCTGTTCTTCCTAATGATTGTTGATCATGTCTATGGTTATCTCAATTCTGTAATAGTTCACAATATGAAGTAATAATTGAAGTTGATTAGTTCAAAAGAGAAAATATCACATTAAACTTCATGAAGTTGAATTATAATGTAAAATAACTATATATTCAACAAAATTGTAGAAGTTGTATAAAATTATTAAATAACTTTATCTGTAAGAGAATACTTCCCCACCCCCACCCTCACCCCCACCCCCCACCCCCACCCCCTCCATTTTTACTTGGCACACCCCCTCAAAAAATAATAAATAGAATATTAATTTTACTATATCACCTTTTGAAGAAAATAAATTCAATGTTTTGAAAAATGATTACAGTTAATAATAAAGGTAAATTAGAAACTAAGCGATAAATTATGCCTTGATTTTTCAAACTACACAAATAAAAGTAGGTATCAATTTTTAATATAACTGAGAAATAAAAATGAACATATTATAAATATAAAAGTAGAATACAGATTGGCATCGAGGAAAACGGTGTAACAAAGCTGGACATATTTCGTTTTTCTTTGACATTTAAGATGTTTAATGAATCCACCATTCCGTGCAAAGCTTTTACTTGTTTGTTCATAAAGACATAATTACTAGGGAGCTCTCACAAAGGGATTAAAAATAATATTTTTTTAAAAAATGACCTAATTACTATTCCTCTGTTGAAAAAATCAATCAAGCTTTATTAAATAGGATAACTTAGTAAACTATATTTTGTATTTATTGCTGCTTTCTTAATAGGCTTAAAAAGAACTAAAGCGACAGTCAAAATGGGACAAAGACAATACGTAAATAGATGTAAACTATCATAATCTCAAACAGTTTTATTTAACAAATAATTTGGCATACTTGGTCGAGGAGGCGACTTATTTATTATATTCGGTGAGGAAATTAGAGAAATATTGGATTTCTTGGAATAATTTCAACACGTTAATGTGCCAATTAGTTGATTAAGAAAATAATTAAACTAGGGAATTATGACATAAATGTCAAAGTCAACTACTATTTTTATATAGTTTTTTCAAGAGATTCCTTAATGCGACTCCAAAAGCATAATGAAATTTGTTAGCAGGCAAATGATTTTAGGTACGACTTTTGTTAACAAAGATTCTGTCATCACATGGACTAATTATAACAGACCCATAATTTCTGGAGAAATAAGGCCTCATGACCTGGCTAATTTGACTCACAAAGAGCGCAAGTTTGAGCGATCGACTAAATTATAACTGTCACAATTTTGAATGGCACAAAATTGAAAATTTTAAGAAGACGGGTGTATCATTATTTTTAATACAAGACTTAAAATTTTATAGTAATAATAAATTAGCAAGTAAAAGATAATTAATTATATTATTAAAAAAAATCATCAATTTGTAATTACACTCGACAAGACTTCATATATTGAAAAAGACATCATTAATAGTTGTAAATATCTTAAACTCTATCTTACAAACTAAATAATGATTCAAAAGAACTTCACCAATGTTATTACGTATTCATTTTGTATGTGCTTCATTGAGGAGAATGTTATTTCCACACCTGTAATAGTGTTGCGTCCTTTCACACACGCAAATATAGATGGTCTACAAGTAATACAAGATGTGAGTCGTCCAAATATCGTACTCAAGAGATTTGGCCAGGGACGGATCCACAGTACTGGGTGGGGGTTCCTGGTCACCCCCATCCGCTATCGTAGATTCTATAATTATATAAAAAATATATTACAAATATAAGTATTTGCAGATGAAAATCCATAAACAATTGAGTGGTTGGCTCAATGGCATGAAAGGAAGCCCTAAAATCCCTTGGAACTGTTGAACTCAAGTTCAAGCCCCAATGGATACATCTATTTTTAAGACATATTAATTTATTTTATTAGGAACCCACAAGCTTAAAATCCTGGATCCACCTCTGAATTTGGCAAATTGATTTCTAGTTTGAACTCTTATATAAGCTAACCAATAATAAAGAGTGATTTTTGTGTTTTGAATGTAAGTAAAAAAAATAAAATTGTAGACACAAGTCGTGGATTAGTTGTATTGTAATTCAGATTTGAGAAAATATCCAAGGTTATGTTGAGTTTTCAAACCAGACGTTTAGCTGATTTTCTGAGTTACTAGTTGCGGATTGATTTTAACCATATTGAACATTTTGCCAACAACTCTAGATCTCCTCGACTATTCCTAATGCCTATATTCCTATGTTCATCGGACGATAGTGAAGGGTATGTGAATTCTCTTTCGTATCAACTAGGCAATGCTAACGGGTATATTCCTATACACATTAGCGAATCATTCCTCCTTTTCAATAGAATTTTTTTGAAATCAGGGTTCAACTAAAAAGAACAAAGCATCGATTTAAAGGGAGAGAATTTTGTCATGTCAGACTGCTTAGGTGGACGGCCATATCAACGCTTATTTAACCCAATTTGATTGCCATGTCACCTGCAGTGACAAGGGGTTAAATTAAGTGTATTAAGGTCATGTATATAGACGACGAGGGTAGTTTTGATACCAAAAATAAATAAAGGATAAATGTGAATTATTTTATATAGTTCCAGCGCAATTTTGGCTATTTTCCGATTTATAAATGTCATATCATTTCTATATATATGGAGTGAATAAAAACAATTAATATCCAAAAAGGAAGAGTAAATATAAACACAAATTCTCAACCACAAGCAATCAAAATAATAATAATTATTAAAAAAATAAAGTAGCTCATGGATAACCTACTTCAAAGCAAGTTTGCCAGAATAGCCTATTTCTTTTCACTTCATCTTCCACATTTATAGCCCTACTACCACTTGATACATCTTCTTCTTCTTTCTCTTCCACAAAACTTTTTTTATGCTACATTGATTTTCATCACCTTGTTTTTCTTCATCATTATCTTCTTCAAAGCCACTAGTCACTTGTTGTGAATTTTCAACATATCCTCGATTTCATAATTGCTTGATTCTGCATTATCCTCAATTTCATAATCAGAATTTTATTTAAGAGATCACAAAATGGAATTATAATGTGTTCTATTATTTATAATATATAGATGCTTAATTAAATTAACTTTGCTTAAGCTAATTAGTATAATGATTAGTGCATAGATGGTGGGGGATTATTTTGGTTAAGTGGTCGATCTTATCTTTTAAGTGGGGATTCATTTGCATTAATTCATCCACTTGCTTTTTGTGAAGTAGTAGTAGTTGGCTATAAAAACATATCACATGCTTTATTTTGCACTTGGAAAGTTAAATTGGCACTGTTTATCCACTTTTCATTGACACGTCATTCTTAAACTTCACTAGATTATATATGGCGAAAGCATTACATTATCAACAGTACATCAATCTAAAGGAATTCACTTGGCTTAATTACTGCTAGGAATATTAAGTGAACAAAGTATTAAATCAAACAACAAAATACTAGGATCGATTTTCGAGGTCATGTTATTCGTGAATAGATCAACGTAAAAGTAAGTTGTTATTAGTGTACATCTTAATTATCATTTCGGACAACTTGGAAATAAATTCTATCAACATGAACAACAATATTATTTATCAGTGAATCCCCCTTTCTTTAAAAAAAAAGGTTTCTTGCCTGAGCAAATATTAAGGACCCATTTGGCCATAAATTTTTCAAGTATTATTTGGAAAAAAATTGACAAATAATGTTTGGCCATATAATTTGACATTATTTGATAAATAATTTTGACAAATAATTTAAATTTTCAAATACTAGAAAAAATTAGTATTTGGGTCAAATTCTATTATTTAGGAACTTTTAAAAAATTTAAACTTTACCTCAAACTTTTATATTTTATAAATATACCCCACTGTTTATTAATCCCAACTAATATCTATTTACCAATCAACCCCATTAATAAACTTTGTTAGTTGACTCAAGTATGTAATAGTATTATTGCATAATACTTGTTAAAAGTAATGTAAATAAAAAAAATTGGATGATCCTTTGTGAGTTGAAAAAACTTTGGTAGCTCTTGCACTGATGTGTGAAATTATTTATAAGTAGGTTGGAGCTTATAATTTATGATTTTATTTTTTCACATGGAATATATTCATTATAAAATGATAATACAAAGTTAGGGATAATTTTAATAGTTCTTAAAACTTATAGGTATAAATCATATTTCTTAAAAAAGACAAATATGTTTCTCAAAAACTATGACCAAACACATGGTGAAATTTCACCCAAATCTAAACTCAAATATTATTTGCCGAAACTATTTAAAAATCTGTGACCAAATGCTAGCTAAATCAGTTTAATACATCATAAATTTAGTAGGAGTACTACTTAATTAATATTACTGAGTTCTAAAACTTGTCAGTTGTCACAATTATCCCCTCCATTTACTTTTACTTGTCACATTTAAACTTGACACTCATTGAGAAATCAGAAAACAATGATTGACATGACTATTTTATCATATTACCCTATTAATTGATGTTTAGTAGTATTAAATTTTGAAAAATAATTTGGGGAATAAGTAATTAATGTTAAGGGTAAAACATGAAAAAAATAGTCTTTTCTTAATATATATTAAAGGAAAAATCTATGTTTAGAATAATGTACAAGTAAAAGTGAATGAAAGGAGTATTATTTTGGTACACTATAAATATCTAGGGATGACAACGGTGCGGGGTACATGCGAGGTGGGGCGAATTTAAGGCTATGCGGGGCGGGACAAATTTAAGGCCTATGCAGGACGGGGCGGGACAAATTTAAGGCCTATGCAGGACGGGGCGGGTTGCCGATCTATGCGAGTTTATAGGGGTTTAAGAAAAGTAAAAATAAATTCTTAACACTAAACTTCCTTACTTAGGTGTACAAAGACATTAAAACTTAGATTTAGTTTATTTTAATGTGTGGTTAGTTCTTAAAAATGTAATTCTCTATATCAAGTCTGATATGATACGTAACATGAATGATAGCGGTTTTTATTTACAGTAATTCTTTTTAGCGAAAAAGTTCCATGTCCAGGTGAAGTTGAAGGGGTTGTGCAGGCGAAAAGGAACGCTACAAAAAGAAATATTTTTACTACTTATTGTCCAAACTAATTAACTAGTTGTATAATTTCTGGTCTTGCAATAATAATGGATCTACAAAATAGAGTAGATTGCAGTTACTATTAATTGTGGTATCACATAAAAAACAATATTTGAATTCTGGATTAAAATTAGGAAAAGGCACTCTCTTTTACTGGTAAAAGTTCAGCTGATACCATTTTTTTTAAAAAAAATTAAAAAGTAAATAATGTCGGACGGGTTTATGCGAGACGAATTCATGCAGGGCGAAATAAAGCGAGATAAAAACACAAAATTGTGTTATACAGGGTGGGACAAGGTGGGGCAAGGTGGGGCAGAGTGGGGCAAAGTCTATACAGTTTTTCGCGAGTTCGCGCCGCACCAGCCTACGTTCTCGATGACAAATAGAACCACACCAATTTCTTTTTTCCTTTGCTAGAACTTAGAAGTGTTTCTTGCTGTTACCTAACAAAAAAGTGTGCCTTGCACAATATTTTTTTAAAAAATAATCTTAAAGAGAGTTTTTTTCGAGAATGTTCAAACTCAAAATGGTCTACATAACTAGATTTTTAGATTTATCAGTATCAAATTTGTAAAAGAAAAAAGTCATTTTTGTTAGAAATTATCTATGATAAAAAAATGAAAGTATGAAAACTCTTGTACCTTATTTTTCCTCTGTCCATTCTCAATAGAGTGAACAATGGGTCAAGTTCAAAAATAACCTTACAATGCTTGGTCTTGATATTTTATTCCTCATAAAAAAAAGTCTTATAAAAACGACCTTCATAAGAGGTGGTCTTAATTTTTTGGTCCCGCTTAACAAATCTTGTCAATAAAATAGATGTTCTAACTTTTGACGTTCAGGACATTTCAAGACACTGGACCTGCAAAATTGACCAGAAGTTTTGTATCATAGGTAAAAGTTAGAACTTAGGTATGTTGTCCATCCGGCATAAGTTCTAACTTTTGCACTAAGGCATAAGTTATAGAACTACCTCATAAGTTAGACTTAGTGAAATAGTGTAAATTATTACCCATGAGACATAAGTTATTTCTTTTAAAGCTCATGACCTACGTTTTGTCTATAAGGCGTAAGTTATAGAGTAACTCATAAGTTAAATTTAATGAAATAGTGTAAACTATTAATGTTCGTGAAGCATTAGTTTTTTTCAAAGCCCTTGATCTAAATTTTATCTCTAAGGCAAAAGTTATAAAATATCTCATAAATAATACTTCAGTGATACAATTTAAGTTGTTGTCCGTGAGGTGTAAGTTGTTATTTTAATTTTCAAACGAATTTTTTCAAGTCAAGATCATGTTTTAAAAGAAAATTAAACGGGGAGAAAAATTCAGAATCAAACAATTTGGAAATAAAAATTGAATTAATTACTTGGATGAGTATTTTTAAATAAATAGTTATTGTTTATAAGCATACTGTTTATTTATTACTATCTATAGATTTACATAGCAATACTATGATACCTGTGAAATCTGCATTATGTATTAAAAGTGAATTATGCATTAAATATAAATGTACTATGCAAATTGTCCGCGCTTCGCGTGGTCATAAAAGAAAATAGTAAATCTAAAATGTATTCTTGTATACAATATTCTAAAATGTGTTCTTGTACACAATACTCTTACTCCTTCATGGACACACGTACAACAACAACATATGAAGTGAAATCCACACGTGGAGTTTGGGAAGATAGGATGTATGTAGACCTTTTTTTTTTTGGTAACTATCGAATAGGATGTACGTAGACCTTTTTTTTTGGTAACTATCGAAATTCATTAATCACCAAAAGTATTGATCAATACAAAGCAAGGCCAAGCTATACACAACTTGCCATCAATAAAAAAATTCAACTAACACCTAGCCTACACCGCTAAAATTGGTTCTGATTGAACATATTAGATATCTTAGGGGAGGCTAGAACACAAATAACATATGCTATCTCTTTAGCTACTGCACTCCAACGTTTACTCCTCTTCTCAAAAATTTGCCAGTTTCTCTCCAACCATGCTTGGTACACCACCTCTGTATACATAAGCTTGAAGGCAAGAGCGTGTGGAGACTTTCCTTTAGAGCTTGAGATCATCCATTGCACATGTTGCTCCATGTAGTGAAAGAGTAGTCTGGTAGCCCCATCCACTGCAACATATTTCTCCAAATTTGACCAGTGTACTCACAGTTCACAAAGAAGTGCTCTTTTGTTTCATTGTGCTATTGGCATAATGAGCAATCAGGACTCACTTGCAACCCCCATTTCCGTAGCCTATCAGCAGTCAACCGTCTTCCATGCATCAGGATCCAGGCAGTAAATTTGGCTTTTGATCTTGCATTATTCTTATACATTAGAGTTTAGACACTTCCAAGGGACTCTTGGTCTAGCAGGCAACAAATGATAGTAAAACTGTCGAATCATGCTCCTCCCAGATTGCATCTGTTGAGTCTGATTAACCACTGTCCGAGCCTCATAAATCATTCTAAGGATCCAACTTGCCTGTTGAGGTAGTTGTATATCCTCTATAAGTTGGTTGTTGATGTAGTAAGCATGGACCAAACGAATCCATAGCTTATCTTGCTTATTTGTCACATCCCAGTAAATTTTAGCAAGTGAAGCTCTATTCCACAGAGTAATGTTAGTTAGGTTGAGGCCACCTACACACTTTGAAGTACACACTGATTCCCAAGCAACTAAGACTTTTCTGGTGAGGGTGCCACTAACTGACCAAAGAAAGCTTCGACAGTGGGCATTAATCAATTGCAAGACCTTGGCTGGGATACAGAAAGCTGAGCCCAATAAGCCTGAATACCAAATTAACTGTTTGAATTAGTTGGTCTCTTCCTGCATATGATAGGTTCTTTGCAGTCCAAGAAGAGATCTTCTTGGTGATCTTATCAACCAATAGTTGTCACTGTATTAGAGATATCTTCTTAGTTGCCAAAGGAACCCCAAGGTATTTAAAAGGAAGCTCACCACAAGAATATCCCAAGAGATGTAGAATATTAGCTTGATCAGTTGGTGAAACCCCCCCAAAGTAGAATGAGCTCTTTCCAAAGTTAGCTTGCAGCCCTGATGCCCTGATGTACGTAGACCTTACCCCTACCTTTGAGATGTAGAGAAGTTATTCCCTATAGACCTTTGGTTCAAATTAAAAATATAGTTAATTAAAAAACATAGAGCACAGTAATTAATCAAAATGTAAATAATCTTCAAGACGGTCAAAATGTAAATAATCTTCAAGTTGAATAATAAATTCAAAAAATAGGAAAAGTAGATTATCAGAATGCGCAATCCATCTTAGCAAGCTTGCCAGTATCTCAATAACACAACTTTGACTATGAAAAGTGGACTTCTGAAGCATATTATCACACAGTCTCACAATCTATGGCTCATTTGATCATTAGGCTCTCTAGCCCAGGTACAATGTAGAATGTCCTTTGTAATTAGGTTTCTCAAAAGAAAAGTCTAGTAATTAGCTGGCATTTTTTTTAGGTCCTTTTATAGTTATCTTTCTCATTGAGGGGCTATTGGTGAATGCACTCATTTGATATATTTTTATTTGTCAACATCATTTTGACGTGCATTGTTGGTACTCTTCTGCCTGTTTGGACTTATGATTCTCAAATTTTGTTGATTTTAACTCTTTTTAAATGTGTGGAGAAGATTTATTTATGTTTTTTCAGGTATTGGAATGTTTATAGTATTCGCTTCCATTATTTCTTTAATTATTGTTTAAGTTTTAGTTGTATTGTTTACGATCAAGTCGAAAGAAAATCAATTCACATATAAGTTTTCATAAAGTAACAACTTAGTTATTCATGAAGTAATCAAGATACAATTATTGAATTAAAACTTCAAACATTATAATACTATTATTGCAAGCTTTGGGGCAGTCAAAGTCCATGTAAATTAGCAAAAAGTTTTATTCATGTACTCATTCAAACCTAAGATCAAAAGGAGAAAATGAGAAATTCACTCCTAACAAAATAAGCAGGACATCGTAACAACTTGTATTTTTCAAATAATTATTAGAAGTAGAACGTGACTCAACATATCTTATTATTGATCAAAAAAGAATATGGCTCAGCATCTCTTATTACATATCAAAATAATACACCTTAAAAGAGAGGACGTATTCTTCCTAATTTGAATTTGTCCAAATTTAATTAAAAACATGCCCATTGAATTCTCACAAGTGAGGTTTGGAAAGGATAGAGTGTACGCAAGACCCTCGGCTAAAGCAATGCAAAACGAAGCAGTTCAAAAAGAGAATACAACAGTAAATAGGACATAGCAACTAAGTCAAATAGTTCAAGGCCATTTCCAAAAAAATCTAATTTTGATTGTGAATACTATGTAAAACTGTAACAATCTATGAAAAACATCATTAGAAGTACCAATATAAGCAGCATGATAGTAGTTATCCTAAAAGCCCATATCGATAAAGTAGACGTTCCGGAGATCAAGAAAGAGGAAGTGAGAGTTGATGTTGAAGAAGGAAGAAGTGAGAGAAGCAAAGAGCAAGGGGAGAAGACTAAGAACAGAATTTCACCAGCGACCAGGAAAAACAGTGAGAGTCTGCCTATGAATATGTATCAGTGTTCATTACAAGTCTTAAATATCGCCCAAATCGACCCTAAAAAGGAAAAGAGAATTATTTTTTTCAACACTTTAATCAGAAAGAATTTTGCGAAGAGAACCTGATCTCGTGACTCGCTATGCGAAACGGCATAGGAATTCCGAATGTCTACAGAACTGTCGGGCAAGCGAGGATCTGTTAGAAGCGTTTATGGGAGATTTAGACATAGGTAAGCAGGATAACGTCTGTAAAGGGGAGGCTAAACTCTAGGAAGGTTAAGCGAAGGATGACATGGTCAAAAGAAACAACTTCGAGAAACTTCATAGATGAGGATGTATATTAAAAGTGATAGACTAACATTTCGTTTAAAAGAGTGGCTGGGAGAAGGTTGGATAGTAGGGGCTGTCAAAGATCAGTGAAGGTGGTGAAATCCATAGAGAAGGATCATGGTGGAAATAAAATGGGATACATATAAAGAAAAGTGTATATGTATGAATAACTACGTACCTGGATGGTTTATTGGTAAGTGTAACATGGTACAAAGTTAAAGCAAGGTGTAGGTTAGTTGGAAGGTGTGTACCTGGACAGTGGGGTAGTTTGTCTCTGTCTGGTTCCATGATTTCGAGGCCTGCAATAGTAGATATTCAAGCTCTGTTGGAGGGGTGTGTGAAAAGGGACAGTAAGGCGGCAATGTTTAAGAGTCGTGTAAAATGTATTACCTGGTTGTAGAGCAGTGGAATTCGAATGAGTGTTGGAGGACCCCGTAGACGATGAAGGAAAGTCGTCGGTCTGTAGGAATCAATCTGTTTCAGTGGTGACGGCCCTCGATGAGATGCAGTCGCAAAGGTAAAGCGGTCGAAGTCAGATTGTAAGTAGCAACAAAATCTAAAAAGATTAGATTGTAGTTAGCAAGCGATTATAAATTATAAGGGGGTGAAAGTAAGAGAGGTGTACAGTGTTTCACCTGGTTGGAGAGCACTGATCAAGATTTTGGGGGAGTAGTTGTTCTTTAATGGAAAATCTGTTCTGTGTGGTAGCATAAAGTATAACAATGTTAGTTTATTGTTAGAATCGATTCTAAATTGTCAGGGGGTGAAAGGGGATGCTAATACGGGTCAGTGTAAGAGAGGTGTACATACAACGAATTACCTGGTTGGAGAGCACTGGGCCTCAGAGACCTTGCAGTAGAATTTGGTGGCTTGGAAGACGTTCGTTTGCTTCGAAGACGTTGGGGAAGTAGTTGTTCTGTAGTGAACAATCTGCGCAGAAGTTTGTGAAGTTAGCCAGAGTTTGTGGAGTTTATCGACGGGATGTTGTTGAAAGGTAATACGGTGGTGATGTTCAATTTGTGACTCTGAATCATAACAGTTTGTGAAGTTTGAAATTGGAAGTGGAGGAAGGCTACGGATAGGGTTGGTAGACAAGTGTATTGTTGTGTTGTGAAAGGGTGTATGTCACACCTGTTGAGGGAGTCTTTGTGAAGAGGCCTTAAAGAGCAAAGAGTTGTATGCGTGAAAGGTAAGGGTGTGTGAAAAAAGAAATAAATAGGGAAAATCTGTAAAAATAGGAAAAGGGATTTCCTCACTTCTTGTGGCACCACATCATTCTCTTATATATATATATATATATTGATTATAAGTGTCTTAAAATGCATTATTCGTGTTTGATAAGAAATTCACACTATGTATTTTAAGTATCTTAAAGTATGTGATAAATGTATTATTCATGAATAAAACTTATATTATGTGTGTTTTATCTGCATTATGTATTTAAACTGTATTGTGCATGTATTATAAATGTATTATAAGAATTAGGAAAAAAAATGTTATTGCTATAGACATGACCGACTTAACAAGATTAGGGGCCTAAAGCCAAACTTTAGGGAGAGACCCTAAATATATAAAAGAAAAGATCGTCATATATATATTTTTGGAATTTATTTAATTCTTCAAGTTTTTTCTTTCTCTCTCTTTTTGTAAAAGTAGAAATCATATTTTCTAGTTGACATATTTAAATTGAATAAATTATAATAATAACTAAAACAAGAATATATACTTGTGGACTAAGAATATCAACAATAACAAATTTTCAAGAAAAATAATAAAATAAATTTGGCTCAAGAATTTGATAAATTGATATAGCATATCAAAATAGTTGTTCCTTTCCTTCAATTGCTTGTTTTAATTCTAAATTTTAAAGAAAATATTTAAAAAAAAAATTATTCTTTTGTAATTGTAAGCAAGAAGTAACATTAACTCAACAGTCAATAAGTATTGGAGAGAGAGCTCAATATTGAGAACAAAAATAATTAAAGAAAAAATATAAAAGATGAATATAAGGTGAATAATAATAATGTAGACCTAAGTTATTAAGAGATAAATAAGGAATTTTAGTTTCCACGTAAGAAATTATTCCCTGAAATTCAACGATACCCACACTAAAATAAAAAATATTTTACTTCCCGGTGAGGACCCGACTTCACTAAAAATGGGCTAACCTTTTCTCAAAATGGGCTTACCTTAAAGAGGCGAAAAATGGGTCTACTAGAACCTTCTACTAAGTATTCCTATTCATTGAGCGACCATCTTCCCTTTCCCCCTTCTAGGCTTCTCGGATTCCGAATTCCAACTCTTTTTGCCGCCCGATTAATCGGAATTCTTATCGGTAACATTCTCCGACGACTTTCCAGCGAAAATTTTTACACAAAGTTGGACTATTGCATTGGCAACATAACTTCTTCAATTTCAGTTCTTTCCTTTTGTTAACCCAATGCCTCGGTATGCAACAGTAACTTTTTCAGCTATTTTTTTTGTTTTAATGCTCGTTTTTATCGGTTTCGGCTCTATCGTTGATCATTTATGGGATTTTTCAGGTATTACTGTGACTATTGTGACACTTACTTGACACATGATTCGGTGAGTTTTTCCGACTCTATTTTTTAGCTTCACTGTGAATTAAGGTTGTGATATGTTCTACTTGTGTTCTAATGGTAGCATTGTGGATTTGTATGCTGAAATTAGAACATCACTTTCTTTCATATCAAAGTTATTGTAGACGTAGTAGGACATAAATTGATCAAAATGCACCTAGGGTGTGGCCTAGTGATCAATAAAATGTTGAGAACCATGAGGTCTCAGGTTCAAATTTGAACAGAGACAAAAACACTAGGTCATTTCATCCCATCTGTCGTAGCCTCGGTGGACAGAGTTACCCTGGTACATGGTGCTGAAGTTGATCAAAACTTTCCAACAACTTATGGTTGGTAGTCTGATTTTTTGACAAGTATAGTTAGTTGTCTCCAACAAAATGTAATGCATTTGATTAGCAAAGAAATCAAAAATCATTATTTTGAATAACTATTTGCCATCGTCTAATTTTTACTAGTTTGTTTGTCCCAAAATTTAAATGTTTTAGTCGGCATAATTTGCCAAGTTAAGGCTTGAGAGTTATGCTTATGGATTGTGTTAAGCATCTTCAAAAGGATACAAGAAAAGATAATAGTCCTAATGAGAATTGTTGTATATCAGGTGACAACTTTTTAGTTTGAGAAAGAGGGCATTACTGTAGAAAGATTCTTTTAGAAAGATTATGGAAAGAATAGCTACCACTGGCAATTCAATTTCCATTTTAACATGCAAAAACTTTCATGGTCTATCCTAGGTTAAGCATTGCATGTTTATTACGTGTTGGAGCTTTTACAATGCTAAGTGCAGCTGAGATTTTTAGGACTTGAACGTAAATGAAATCTGTAGTTGGGCTTATAATCAATTACAGCTCAGACTTAGAGTCTGATTGGACCAGCGAAAAGCCTAGTCCTCATCCCACAAATAATGCTTCCAGAGTTGGCAAAGGAGTTACCACATATGATGAAGTCTCACGAGGCTTTTGGTGTTCAAATAGTTACTCCACCACACATGGACTTTCGAGGTCCATCTAGAAATGGGAAGAGAGGGGGTTGCAACTAAAGGAGTTGATAAACTAATTATCAATTTGATAGAGAACTGAAATATCATATGAATATGGAATTAGTTGGATTGCCTGTAAACAGAAAGTGCTTTGTAATTTGATTACCACTTGTCCTATTCATATATGCAAATAAGTTGCAAATCATCAACTAGTAGTCTAGCACATGATGCAATATCATTCTATATCATAATTCTTTTACTATTGCTGTCTATTTTGTCCTATTCATATATGCAAATAAGTTGCAAATCATCAACTAGTAGTCTAGCACATGATGCAATATCATTCTATATCATAATTCTTTTACTATTGCTGTCTATTTTGTTTATAATTAATTGCTTCTTTAGTGGGCATCTTACACCAACTAGGCTGAAGTTAATGTGACAGTATAGCATGAAAGGGTATAAAGCTCTTAAATCTTGATAACAATTTTTTATAAAAAAACAAAGCTCTTAAATCTTGATATAGCCATTCCATTTCTCTTGCTATGCACCTCAAATGACGACTCGCCAAAGGATTTATCCACCAAGTTTCTTTGGAAGCTTTTGTCATGTCAAAGTCTAGTAAATAAATTGCTGCTCTTTCTTCTATAGAAGATGATGTATAGTAGAACACATAACAGATTTGGATGTCAAAATGGCAATTTACTCTTGAACCAATCAAGATAGGAGTTTGACTGTTTTAGTCAAACCATTGACTGCAGACAAGACATGAATTGGGATGATATTGGAAGACCACTCACTCTTTGATCCTTGTGATTCTGACACTGGCTTTTAGTCATAACTGATGCGCTAATATGTGATACTAAAGCTGAGGACTAGAATTGCAGCATAAGCCAGAAGTTATTTTAGTACCTTTATGAATCAATGCCCTTTTTTAGCATTTTGAATGGAATGAAAGAATATACAATTTTTCTAGAGTCGGTTGGCAAGTAACATTGACCTTTTAATCAGATTGTTTGAAGTCTGTAAACCACAAGCATAAACATATACAGAATCACATAGGAAGGGGCGATTTAGTTGTCATACAAGAGAATCAATGATGTCGACTGCAATGATTCTTACGCAATTCATATTTCATATAAGAAGAAAAGACAAGTACAAGTTTGATAGGTAAGTTTAATTCATTTCTCCCAAAAGAAAAATAGAAGATTGATAGTTGGTTTGTCTAAAAATCTTTTGGGGAATCAAAAAGAAGGTGTCCACTATCAAATTTATCTGTTTTTCGGGAAAGAAGACAACCACTAGTAAATTAGGAACAATGCACATTCCTAAAAAATAATATTGTAGAACTTGAGAAATCATACAGCCTAAGGCGATTGATGTGTAGGAGGTGTTGTTGTAACAAAAGAGAAGTTGTAAAAGAACTCATTTGCTATGGACAAAAGCTGTGTGTTCAAAGCCCACTCTCAACATATTACGACTTTTTCCTTGGTGCAAAAAATAAAATATAAAAAAAGACTCATTTGATATGGACTGTACCCTGGGTTAATACCATAGTGTGTTGACGATAGGGTGAAACTAGTGAGGTTGCAGCCAGAATTTTGAAGCAGTTGTAGGAGCAAAGGATCAACATATTATTCAGCATTTTAAGCCTTAAGCAATAATTTACTCCACGACGAAAAATCTGAGCTTTATCCGAATGATGCTCTTTTTTACCAAAACCCAACACATCAATCACTTGATACTATGGTGTATCTTCCAAACTGGGAAATGTAAAACATCACTGTTACTGCTTTCATTTTTTATGTTATTGGTGACTTGAGATCAGCTGAACAAGTCTTGATGCTAATACGTTTTTTTCCTTTTTTGATCAGTAAACAAGAACGTCTCGATTCGAATATTGTTCAAACTTTATAGTGGTACCTGTAATTCTGCTGCACAAAATGTTAGGAGCTATGCATTCTATTGTGTGAATGATCTGAAACAGTTTTAGATTATCCTCTGCTTCTTGTTGCTTGGAGGTCTTATTTGTTTTTTTTTTCGAGGAAGGTAACTCTACTTAACGTTTTCTTTTAATTTCTCAGCCTTCTGTCAGAAAACAGCATAATGCCGGTTACAAACACAAGGTGTGTGTTCATATTTTGTAACTTTTCTGTCAATACTGTCTCCTAGCATGAATGTCATGTTCTCTGTGATGGTCATGGTACTAATGCTAGGAATTGTTGTCAGGCTAATGTGCGGTCTTATTATCTGAAGCTTGAGGAGGAGCAAACACAGATTCTGATAGATCAGAAAATTAAGGAGCGCCTTGGGCAGGCAGCAGCCTACCAGCAAATAGGTGCAGCTTATAATCAACATCTTGCTGCCTTCCCTGGGCAACGACCCCGCCTACCTATGATGCCACCTCCTATGCTGCCTGTTCCAGGAGGTATGCCCCCACATTTAATGGCAGGTGCCAGACCTCCCGTTTTGCCAATTCCAGTTCTTGGTGCTCCAGGTACCAATCCATGTAATTTGTTTGGTGTTTCCTTAAACTGGGTATGTTGTTGTTGTCTGTTTTTTCACTTTGTACATTGAGTGGGATTATATCCTTCTGTAGGTATTTATGATGGACCTCCCCCCCACACCCACACCCAGTTTAGGTTGAGGCACTTTCTTCAGTTTTGGAAGTTAATGATTGGTGTCAATAAAAGTGTTGTAGATAGTTTGTTACGCTTGCTGCAGGTTAATGATGTCCATTTGTTCTTTCAGCGTGACAAATAAAAATGTAAATCTATCTGGTCTCATCTATGTCATGCCCTCATGGGCATCTAATCGAGTCCCAAGACGAACAAATAACTTTTGCTGAACAATCAAGCGGAAACAAGATTACTCTGAACAATATACATCTTAACTTCTTGATGTCCTTTTTAGGTTATTCAGCGGTTCCTCCAACTGCACCATTTGCAGGGCAGATGCCACCTGTTTCATCCTTGCCGATGCAACCCAATGCTCTTCCAACTCCTCCTGCACTGAACCCCCTTGCAGTTGTTCCAGGTGGAACCCCTTCACCTACTCTAGGCAGCGCCCCTGTTCCTGCTACACAATCAATGTACCAACCAAATCCCAATGGAATTGCTGCCTCTTCTGCTAATGGTACAACAACCAGCTAGGTTTGTGCTGAAGTCGGTGATATTTTGACGATCTTCTGCATTCTCGGTAGGATATTTATGGTTTTGGATGAAATGGCAAAGGAACAATGGCTTCTTAATGAGTACCAGTACTGAACATCAAGTTCTCCTGATAATTGTAGAGTAAAGAGAGAAGTTTTGCTTCCAGAGTTGATTCTAGAAAGAATATCAGGTCCCTTGGTCTGATCTAACGAATATTTGCTGGTTCTTATGTATTGTACTTAAAATCTTAAAAAAGGAACCTTGGACCTCTTGTCAGTACTATTCTACCAATAGAGCCTCAAAGTTATTCCTTCGTCTTGTTGTCACGTTTAGCGGGTTACATGAATCTATTAGTTTAGGATTCGTCAAATTATATCGTTAGCAAGTACAGAGAGGACCAGTAATCGTCATGTTCATGCATTTCTCTGCCCTTAAATAACACCACATAGCTAACCAATTCAAGGACCAACACAGGCAAATTTAAGATAAATTCCAGATTAGATTTGAACTTAATGGGTTTTAGTTCTGATTTTCTCGAAAATATGGGTTGTAAACATATTAATGTTTATAATTCTAGATGAATTGTTTGCACATGTACCTATAATATAAGCAACAAATGATTGGTTCAATTAATTAGTACTTCACACTCTAGGTAATACTTAACACCTCCGAGGACTGAGGTGAACCATCTCCAGCAACTGAACGGCACAACTCAAGGTACATTTTCACTAGTTACTTCAACTACTTGGAGACCTCTGTGGAACAATTATATGCTAAAAGGAGCTATGCCAGACTTGACAGCAAAAGCAAAAAGCCTTATTCACCAGTGAGCTAATTATCTCAGTAAATTTAGTGCAATGAAGGTACATTAATCCACAGTATTCCAAAGGAGAGGTTAGTTCCCCAACTCTAATGTCATGAAGGCTCACACTTTAGACACAATCGACATCTCTTAAGGTTGCTCTCAGAGGTGAACGCACAATGAATCTTGGGTCGTGATGCAGCCATTCCTTACACTATTCTTGAGCTCCTGCATAAAATGAGGAAGACCGCGAGAATAATCTTCTGTGGTTAGACATTTTAAGGAAGTATGAGAGGAAGCAAAGGAACAAATCAACCCTCCACTCCACTTGCACCCCATCCTCAAGACTCCCCACACTCCCACACACAAAAGAAGAAGGAAAAAAACATAAACATTAGTGGAATAAATACATAGAGTCAAATGGCTATCTAGTCCACTTTACCCAGATGTGCAACTGATTATTTCTCTTACACATGCAGATTCAAGAAAACGAAGAACTAAATGTCTAGAGAGAGAAGAAAAATAACAAGTTTGGCTCCACAGGTTTTACATTTTGATATATGCTCAATTGCCTTCATAGAACTTTTTCATCACATGTTAAGTGAAGTGACCACCAAGCTTGTGAAACAATCAGTTGTGACGCGCTTGTTAACTGCGCCCATGAGAAATATGAACAGGAGCAAGCTCAAAGAAGCACTCCCCGGGGGATATTTTCCTTCAAAGCCAATTCCTGAGTTTCCTGTAAGGACATAATTTCATGAATATAATAACATCGACAATAGTCTCACAGTGTGAAATAATCTTCACAGGTCAAATGTGTGCTAAGCAATCTATAGAATATCTTGTCCTTCTCTTCATTGCCTATAGATAAGTTTCATCGCTAACTGCTAAACAGTTCCTTGACCTTTTGACTACAGCAACTCTAACATACCACTTGTGGTTGTTGTTTAGGAGATTTTCAACATTTAAGAAGCGAGGCAAAAACCAAGTTTATTTGACTAAATCATTAGATGTCTTCTTGTTTGAATTACGTCTACACACTGCATTCCAGTTTTACACTTTCACCGGGAAATTTTGCAGTCTTCTATGGTGGATCTCATTGTTTTGCAATCTGGACTTGCCTTAGAATTCAGTAATAAAAATTAGGAAGGATTTTCTCAGCAGAGTTTAGCAACTAGTATTACCTTATAATACTCTAACAGAAGTGACGAAGCTAAGAATCCTTTCTTGCTTCTGCGTCCTGATGTCTCCATGGATTAAGAGCGTCTCTGACAGCCTTGGCTTCGGGAGAATTTTCCCAGGCTCTCTTTTCCGCTTCTAGAACAGTCACCTTATCATCTGATACAAATGCATACTTTTTTCTTCAGAAGAGAAACACTGGCAAAACTCAAGCAAACCTCTAAAAGTCTGATATAGTAAAGATTAATCAGTTATCATTAGCAAGGACACGAAGAAGGGGAGAAATTATAAGCAAAATTAGGTTTCTACTGCAAGTCAGATCCAAAATCCAGGGACAGTGATCTCTAAAATGTCGGGGATAATTGCGAGCAATCTCTATTCTCTAGTATAAATTGTGTTATCAATCTAACTAGACCTCAATCACAAACAAGTGGCTATATGAATCATCTGTATCCGTTCAACTGAATTCAGGTTCATTTCATTCCAATACATTATGATAAAAAAATCTAAGCATTTTCAAAATGACTGGCATTGCAAATTCAAAGCTCAAATCTTTCTCTCACTATTCATTCCTTTTTAATGAAATAAAGATTCAATCTTCCTTTTCTTTTCAGAAATCAATAATGGGTAAGGCATGCATCAGAGAGGTTAGAGAAAAAAAGATGGGATGGGTGTTCATACAAAAGCCAGTCTTAATCATGAAAAACTCCATAGAACCTCCAATCATGGCGGAAACAACTGCAATTTTCAGATACCAATCCCAGAATTTCATTTTACCCCTTCTAACACTGCTTCAATTCCTGCAAATCAAAAGAGAATTTTCAACAACCCAGCAACAATCTGGGGGGAAGTTAAAGCTACCATATGTAAATCAACTCGATTTACATAGATTAATTTTACCTAGTTGCCAAGCAATACTCTTCTTCAGCTTCTTCTCCGTTTTCTTGACTTGTGCACTTCAATTAATCCATATGTTTGCAATTTCTGGCCCCCCACTTTACATGCACTATCAATGGGCCGGCTTGTGACGATTCCGGCCCAATTAGGGTCTATGAACCATTTAATTTCACAACAAACTTAAGGCCCCGTTTCGCCATAAAAATCACTTTTTTTAAATTTTCAAAGTTAGAGTTGGAATTGTGTTTGATCATAGTTTTTGTAATAATTATCTAAAATTTAAATATATTTTCTAAAAAAATATAAAATATAATTTAAATAGGGTTATCTTATGAAAATTAAAAAATTAGGATTTTCTTAAAAAAAAATTAAAAAAGTGAAAATAGTGAAAACAGGTGTTGAACTGTTTTCACTTTTTCAAATATAACTTCAAGTTGTATTTAAAATTTTTATGCCAAATATCAATTTTTGAATAAAGTGGAATAATTTTTCGAAAAAAAGTGAAAATTTCTTATGGCCAAACGTCCACTTACATAGATACTTATGTTACATTAAAAAAATATTTACTATTTATAGCAATAGTATTTTTTTCTTGACACGTATAATACATTTATAATATAATTGCTCAAGAATTTCTGATAGACTAACTTCCCCTCCATCCTGAGGCGAGTCCACAAATAAGATTTTTTTTCTTCTGCGTCTGTTGATGATGCTGAAGTGTAGGACATTTTCATGCAAAGAATTAAGCCTTGTGCTGGTGGAATTCCTTATTTATTTATCAAAGTGGGTCGCTTTTTAATGCGGTTATGCACTCTTTGAATAGGAATTCGTTTTCTGAAAGATCCTGGCTTTCATATTTTGGTGGGTCTCCGAGATCCTTTCGATGATCTATGTTGAAGGGATATCTACCTAATCCGATTGATTGCGTAAAGCCTGCGGTAGCAGTACAGGATTTGCGAATGAATGTTGGGTTGGGCCACCTCGAATGGCGTGAGCCACATGCGGGGAGACCCGCACGTATGGTTTTTAGGGGGATCTAGTCGAAAAAATCGAGACTCTTTAGAATTATGAATTTCTAGTTATCACACGCACTTGGTGCGCTTGACTTTCTTCAAAATTCTTTTTTAAGGATTGCTACCTTTTTTCGGGAATTCTAAAAATAGATGTTTCAAAATAGACTTTTATGAGTGAAAGACAGGTTTAAACTAAAAAGACGGGGAATTAGCCGACTTGCACATACATATTGCGGAGAATAATTTATAAAACACATATAATATAAATTTTATTCATGAATAATACATTTATCATACACTTTAAGAAACTTATAATACATAGTGCATATTTCTTACCAAACAAGAATAATACATTTTAAGGCACTTATAATACATCTATATTGCATGTATAATTCACTTTTAATACATAATGCAAATTATCTATATTGCATGCATAATTCACTTTTAATACATAATGCAAATTTCACTGGTATCATAGTATTGCTATAAATAATAATAAACAAAAAATATATTTAAAAATGATAATTATTTATTAAAAAGTATTCACATAAGTAATTAATTTATTTTATAATTTTTTTTTTAAATAGGTTGATTTTTAATTTTTATCATTGATATTTTATTTTACCCTTAAAATTAGGCATAAATTTTTTAATGGCATGAGATATTATTAATAAAATATTATAATATAAAAATATAAATTTATATCATATGAAAAAATTATTTGTCTTGAAAAATAAATATTAAAGATCACCATAATATATATTAACAAAAGTACAAATGACCCTCTATAAATATACTATATTGTCCGTGTTAGTGCTGAGCACAAGCCTCCTATAATGTGATTCTACAAAAGTGGATAGACTTTCAATAGATACTCTTATTTGTTTCAGAGAGATTTTTGTAAAATCACCAAAAGGCAGCGTTAATCACATTAAATATATTAACATAATAATAAGTTTCATATCATTGGAAACAAAGTTATACCATTACACTATTAAAACTTGCTAGAATAATAAAAAAAAATTGTGAAGTTGTTCATATTAGTTGTGTAATAAGTAATACAAAAGTGGTTCTACAAAATGAATGTAATGTGAATTCAAGCAGCACATGTTTCTTTTGAGTTTTGCTATTATCTGACCAAAAAAAAAGAAGCTTATAAAGTAAGATGACAGGAAAAGTCTATCGAGTGGGTGTCTAATGTCAGAAAAATTTGAGTACGAAATTCACCTTCTCACAGAATTTTTACTTCTTCACGAGTATTTCACTGTATCTTCTTGATTGCAAGCACTTTTCTATTAAATACATACGCAGATCATTCAATTTATCATACACCCTTCACTAAATTCTTGCTAATTTTTTAGTAGAATCAGTCACTTCACAAAATAAAAATCTAATGTCATAAGTTCATGTCTCTTTATCACCATCATGATGTATATTTATCATTGTAATTCAAGTCACAAATTTATCTTCTAACATCTACTTTAAACAAATGTCAACAATAAGTTATAATCAGACTTACATGTTATAGTAAATAAATAAAAAAAAATACTTAACCAATTATTATTATTCTTTCATTTTACTCCACTAAGATAATTTGAACAATTAAAATTATTTAAATTCAAATGTTTCTAAATAGGTGTCTACTTTTATCTATCCTAGAGGATATCCTACTACGATCTAAAAAGAACAAAAATATTTTAAATAAGAGATAACTCGAACACATTATGAAACACCCTGAATGCTTTTTTTTTTTTTTTTTTTTTTTTTTTTAATAATTCTTATTATATGTTATGCACAAAGCTAAGAGAAAGTAAGAAAAAAGGCATGAACAAAAATAAAGCATGCTCATGTAATAGAAAAATTATTACTCAGTAAATGCATCAATATAAAAGACATTCGTAAGTTTAAAATAGAGGCTAAAATAGGCAAAAATGATGGAGAACTTCACTTACTTTAAAAGAATGCATGTCAGATGAAAGTATGAGCTATATTGCACACTTCTAAAATAAAGACAATGTGATTTTTGACATGTATCTTATATGGGAGCCTAGCAACTTAAAAATCAACATTAAAATGATCATGCTCATTTAAATTATAAATTAAAAAAAAAATCACTCATAAAATAATATATGCAATGCATGTATACCCCTGCACGAGCTAATCTTGTGCATTTTATCCTCTCCATTTGATTTACTTTATTCAAATATAAAATCATATATTAAAATTACATTGAACGAAATTCACTTGAGTTGTTCAAGATTTAATTATTATCAATAGTGTGAATTTTAGAATTCTTAACACAAAAAAATATGTAAACATTTATATTTATAATAGTGTAAAATCTACTTAAATCAAGTAACAAGTAAATAAATTTTAAATATTATTTTAACTATAAATTCTACTTAAATATTAAATTTCTAAACAATTTAGGTTTTCAACTCCACCTTTCAATTAGTCTTCAATTGCTATACAAATTACTTTTAGAGAGTAACTGTTATACTGTAAAAGTCCCATACAAAGATAGAGTCAAATTTCAGTGATGACACATTAGCAAAATTATAATTACTTTATAATTATTGATCGGTGAAAGGATACTACTATTATAGTTCTTTCATAAAGTTCTTATGCGTCTTTGTTGCTGCATAACAAATTGACATTCCTCTTAATATCAACAAACTCCATCACAATCAACTACATCTCTATCCGCCTAACCTCTTCATATCTATCAGTAACTACATTCTAAACAAGTGCAATAAAAAAAATTTGATAGGATAAAATATATAATTTTTTAAATATTGAGTTAAAAGTGTGAAAGGATGATTTTTTCACTTGAACTTTGAATAAATATTGATTCAACTTGCGTTGGACATTTTGCATTGACAATATCTCATTCTGGCAAAAAATATATTAATTTTTTTGATAATTAAATTAAAGATGGACAAATTACTTAGGTAGAATTTTCACCTCAACTGAAGCTAGCTCGTAAATCTCTTCTGCAGTGAAGAATAATAAGTTTTTCCCTTTTCTGTTCATAATTGTCCCATTTATTGAGCCCAAGGTATCTTAAAAATTCACGTCAAATCAACATTTGAAGTAGTATATATTTAAAATTGTCATAAATGTATTATAATAATAGTGAATGTCTACCTATCCTATTTCTTTGGAGAGAAGTTAAGAACCCTAACTTAGGGACCAAGTCAATTTTTTCTTATAAATAAAGGAGTTCTCTCCATTGTATTTTCATCCTTCAAAGGAAATAAGAACTCCTCTCTTCTTCTCTACTATATTCTTCTTCTTTCTTACTTTAATAGTTCATAACACGTTATCAGCACGAGAATCTACCGTCTCAAGACTTGAAGGCTAAGGTATTATTCTTTTCTCTTTAATATGGTCAACCTTACAAAACTTGAGTTCGTTGCCCTTTAAAGTTCGGGCAAGAACTACCTATCATGGGTGTTGGATGCAGAAATCCATCTAGATGCTATGGGTCTTGGAGGCACCATTACAAGGGAAAATAAAACATCAAGTCAAAA